>JABASP010000183.1:0-70436 GCA_019776565.1 Sminthurinus signatus
TTCAATTGGAGTGTTAAATAACTAGAACTCGTTGATATGAAACGAGAGTAAAATAATCAGTCATAAGTCATACCTATTACCTGTACATTACACATTGTACACATGAATGAAATGTGCATAAATATACATGTTAATGTACACAATCACAAAAGTACGTATAATGTACATTCAATATCCAACGCTGATTCCACATCACGTTTTTATAATAATTATCGGATTTTGGTCCATGGTATGTAGTTACTAGAGCTCATTTTCATTCAGTTTTCATTCAGGGACTAAAGAGCTCAAATACAAGAAGCTGTGGGAGACAGTAGCAAATTTATTGTTATGATTCTTTGAGTTGTTGATTACCTTTTGTTTTGTCTGTGTAAAAAGTAAACATTGAAGACTGTGATTGTATTTTGTACAAAAATAGAAATATTAGACATCGGGATCCAGAAACTACCTGTTTCCCTCATCTAACTTTAAAATTTAATTGATTTACTACTTAAAAGTTCATTTTTTTGTGCTATCTACTTTCTCATCTCTAAACTCTCTACTCCAGACTCCGAATCAGGGCTTACTAACATTGGATCAGCATAATATCATAAACACTAAACAAGCCTGTTGTTACCACATGTACACATATTATTTTCCCCTGGAATGAAAAGGTGATTATTAATCACATTTTTACTCGTCGTCGACATTATTATAACAAACTAATCACTTTTTGATTAAATATTAATGTCGATGACGAGCTTAAAAATGCTTTATTGCGTCAATTAACTAAATGAATTTTATTACTGTGTTAACTGTTTCGCCTTTTTCTAATGGAGCAAAAAAGTCCTAGTAAAACATGAGACAGTAAAACTTTGTGTTGGAATTATCTTTCATTTTGTACTACTAAGTACATGATTTTTACATTCAAGCAACCGGAATGATTATTTTTAGACATACAGTAAACAGTACAACCTCTCTAATCCGGCATAATACACTATTTCTTCCAAGTTTGTATTCATGAGCAAAAACCTAAATGCCTATGTTTTTCAATTAGAATGCAGGTTTAGGATTTGAAACCTTTTTAATGCCAATGTCCGATGAGTCAAGAAGCCTTGTGTTCAAATTTTATGTATAGTGTATAATCCGACAATTCATTCAACTATCCGGATTAGAGAGGAATCCGAATGAAAACTCCCTATTCATGTATTTGTTGTGGACAGGCTTTTATTACTTTTGGCCTACTCATACTTTTAGTGACTCTGTCACTTTAGTTCTTTTTGTACTGACAAAAGTATTTGAGCAGTAAAGCAAAGTTGTTTTGAAAATTGTGTATACTTTATGTTTCTTTGCAAAAAGGTTGTATTCTACAAAGTATAAGGTTTTGTTGATCGTTGATTTCTTCATCGAGGGATTTCCAACATCCTCATTACTCATTAATAAAGAATAAAGATCATAAAACGAGTACATTTTATCTCTAGATTTTCAGAATAAATATTGAAGACGGAGGGAAATTACGGAACTTTTAACACAAGCGGTAAAATGACGACGGAGACTCCAAAGACCTCCACATTAGAGGATTTCTCGAGTACAACAAGAATTATTGGAGAAAATGAAGGACTCAAAATTTATGTGGCTCCAAGTACTACGCAATACAATACAATATACAATAATATTTTATTTATTATTTATTCAAAAAGTTTCATGTAAGTTTCATAAAATATTTTAAAACCTTATTTTAATTGTTTCATTAACTTTTTTTCAGAGGGATTTGGATGCCGACACGTGGTTGCCATAATGGCCTTTTTCGGTTCCATCAGTTCCTACACGATGAGAATAAACTTGTCAATGGCAATCGTCTCAATGACAATGGAAGAAGCCAAGGACCCATCTAATGCTACCTCAGATGTGTGTCCAATTCCAGAAAAAGATAATAGTACAGGAGATGCACTGGGTGAATTTGATTGGAGTTCAGAAGACAAAGGAATCATTTTGGGTGCATTTTTTTGGGGTTATGTAGCCACACAAGTCCCAGCTGGAATGCTCGCAGAAAGAATTGGTGCCAAATGGGTTTTCGGTAAATACATATGATACATCTCTTTATTTAAGTCAAGAAAAAGTGTACTTTTTACTTCTATTGTAAAAAGTACTGATGAGACACTTTTTTTTCTAGGAATTGGAATGCTCATTACTGCAATTTTTCAGTTACTCACACCTCTAGCTGCGAGATGGGGAAAGGGTGCGCTGATTGTGTCTCGAGTTATTCAAGGTCTTGGCGAAGTACGTAGTTTATCTTTACATCTTATAGATAAACTATTTAAATAAGCAGCCGAGTTATCATTTTGTTCCTGTACAGTTTTTTGGGTTTTAACATTTTGAATTTCGAATTTTTTATAGGGAGTAACTCCTCCTGCAACTCATGTACTTTTAGCACAGTGGAGCCCGCCACTTGAGCGGAGTAAAATGGGATCATTTGTTTACGCAGGCAAGGCTCTATACTCTGTACTCATCAAACTGTTGATTAATTTATTTTGAAAATTTTAATCACCAAAAGGTGTATTTAATTTTCGAATTAACAGGTAATCAAGGCGGGACTATGATTGCTATGCTTTGCAGTGGTGCAATTATAGACGCAAATTTCTTGGGAGGTTGGCCAGGTCCGTTTTTATCAGAATGAAAATCGTTGGATTTATTTTGAATATATAGATTTTGTAATTGAATTTAAAATATGTAAACATTTTGCATGAACTTTGAACTTTGAGTATATCCTCTGTCTTGTGTAATTTTTAGGTGTATTTTATACATTTGGAGTTTGCGGTTTAATCTGGTTCGTCTTATGGTCGTTTCTAGTCTATAATAAAGTAAGATTTTAAGATTTGTTATTCAATGCTTGCTTGACTGACTTAAAATGTACTTTTACTACTAAAATACATAAGCTAATGTGGATATCCTATTATACTTAATTTTAGCCTTCAGAACATCCGAGAATTTCAAAGGAAGAGTTACAATATATCCAAGGCTCTATGAGTGGTCAAACGTCAAAGGTACGCTACAAAATTTAGCAAAATTTAACTTCTGAAGAGCAAATGTTTGGTGTGATTTTTGAATTCTTTTGTCAATTATTGCATGATTGAAATTCATATGTGCTGAAGTTTTATCTTTCGTTTTCTAATTACAGCACAATATTCCCACTCCATGGAGGGAAGTATTCAGGTCCAAAGCAGTTTGGGCAATTCTCATAGCTCAGTTAGGAAATGGATGGGGGTTGTACACTCTATTAACGTATGTTTCACATTTTTAAAAAGACTTGTAAAGGTATTTTTAGCATGGAAATCTAGTACTGAGATTGTTGAACAAAAATGAAAAAAATTGAAATTACATTGTTTTCTGTTTTCTTACAGGTACATGCCAACTTACATGAGTTCCGTCCTTCATTTTGACATTAAAAAAGTGTGTGAACAAAGCTATTAAATATCGATACATTTACATATAAACAAATGGATGGATCAGACAGAGATTAAAATGATACGTTATGAACTTTGTTTTTATTTGACTATTTTAGAATTCACTCCTTTCCGCCTTACCATATTTTTGCATGCTGACATTGGCTCTGATTGTGAGTTGGTTTGCGGATACTCTCAGAACAAAAAACGTTTTTACAACTACGACCACGAGAAAAGTGTTCAACACACTAGGTATTTTCAATGTTTAATATGGAACAGTAAATTCTTGTATTGATGAGTATTGCTATAAATTTTAAACTGGAATTGCCACAATACTGTTTAAAAGGTCACTGGGTGCCGGCAGTGGCGTTGGTTGGAGCTGGATACACAGGGTGTGACAAAGTGTTGACCGTCGCTTTACTTACTGTGGCTGTAGGATTTAGTGGATGTGTTGGTACGTATAAAAAAATAATGCAGTTATTTCTATCCAATTTTCATTTCAGTGACTGAATAACTATAATTTGTTCTTGCTTTTAAAGGTGCTGGTTATCAAGTGAATCATATAGATATTGCAGCCAATCACGCTGGAGTTTTGATGGGTTTTTGCAATGGAGGTAAAATATAAAATAGGAGTTCAGAAGAAATACAGTTAAAACTTATGAAAATCACTCACAAAAATATTGATACATTTACATTATTTATTATTTACATTGTAGTTTCAAATCTTGCTGGAATCGTTGCCCCATACGTGGCTGGTTACATTACAGAAGATGAGGTACACATTCTTTTAAAGCAAAGCACAAAGCTCCTAAATAAATTAAACAAAAGTCATTACAGAAAAATTAACCATTGGAATATTATGTATTTTAATATTTTAGTCAAGTTTAAGCGCATGGAGGATAGTCTTTTTCTTGTCCGCCGGCATCTACTTTTTAGATAATGTTGTTTACCTCATTTTTGGAACGGGACAAGAACAATCTTGGAATCGAGTAGGATATGAGGAAGATAAACCTGAAAATGAAAGTGAAAGCAAAGACATGTGATTGAAGAGTACTTATTACTTAGTAGTTAAGCATGTTATTTTTTTATATATATAATTATTATTATTTGTACATAGTTAATTATCCATACTCAAAATTGAGAGAACAATTTTTGTAAATAAAACAACTTTTTTATGATCTATGTTTAACAATACATGATTTTTAGGTACTTTATGCTTTGGAGTTATTCACTTTTATTTTTTATTATTTGTATAATTTACAAACATCACAACATGTTAATAGGAAATAGTAACAATAATGAAAGCAGTAACCACAATTATATTCGTGTACAGTGTAAAGAGTGTAAACAGCAACGGAGAGAAGTGATTCCGGAAAGTTTCCAGGAAAGCTTCTGGACAGGTAACAATTCAGTACCTTCTATAGGAATCTAACAGTAGATGTCAGCTTTTGGTATGCTTTTTGATTTGCGTCCTTGTCCAATATCCAGTTCCCAGTTCTACATTCCGCATGTTATATGTTATACCTCTTTCTCATCTTCAGTTTTCATGCAATGGAGGAGAAACAATAGGAGATGACTTTGGACTTTGGACTACCATATTTTATGATGCCCCGGAAAAACTTTTATGAAAGAAAAAACAAGGAAATTACTTACACATTAAGGAGTAATAGGAAGGTCAGAGAGGCGAGAAGCATGAAGAACCCACAATCAGATGTATGGCGGAAGTCATCTAGAATCTAGAATCTAGAGAAGATCTCAAATCTCACGCTTTTATCATTTCCCTTGAACCAAAAAATATTTACACAAGAGAAACTTTCACTCTATCTGTCGATTGTGTCTCGTATATCTGTAGCACTTTTGGTTTCGATTTTCGATTTTTGATTGCCCTCTGTTTGTTTGTTTGGTTTGCTTTCATTCTGTCACTTCCGGATCGGCATATACTAGTAAAAGTAAAAGTATGGTTGACATTGGTTTTATTTCAGCTCGACAGCTAGCCTCATGTACGAATGGTTGTGTATACAAAGTAATCAAGAGAACGTATACTATACACTATACATGAATTACATAACATTCATGTACAATGTGCACATGTGAGAAAAGTAATCCAAAGGGACAAACGTTCTTGTTACTTGTGTCCAGTGTCCAGTCTAAAAGGTTTCTGAAGAGAGAGAGAGAAAGAGAATGAGTACAAGGAATACGTAGAAAGAGATTTCCACATCTGCTGATCCATCGTCTCATGTTTGCCAAAATCAATGCCAAGGCTCAACACAATCCCAAATCATATGCCAAAAAAATGTGCATGAGTCTTCAGCTAAAAAATACTTTGGCCTAAACTTTGTCCAGTACATGAATCGATAAGAGACATATGTACATATGTATTTACTCAAATTGGTATGTAACATTTCTCAAACTTGCACTTTTTATCCCACTCTCACCAAAATTCGCACGCATGGTGAAATTGACAATTGACATGTTTAACCAGCAAAAGTAGAGATTTGCACAATTTTTTACTTGGGGACTTTTCTGTTTGTTTTAATCAACTGATCTACAAAATTTAACGGGTTCTTGGCTATTGTAAATAATTTAATACCTTTTAAGTCAAATAATTAATCAACTTGAGAGTAAACTCTCCTTTGAGATTGTTTGTCAGTATTTCGGAATTGGGAAATCGCAAAGTCAGAATCAGCAACTTTTATTGTTTTTGTCAACTCAACTTGACTGAATTAAAATCCTTGGGGTATAAAAACGGATGGCCAGTAATTTGCAAATACATGTATTTTCAGATTCCAGATCTCTATTGTTTTTGCAGTAATTACAACAAATTCCCAATAGCACAGAATACAAAAGCATAGTATACAGATCAAAAATATCGAAAAAATGTTTGTACCTTTTTAATAAAAAAAATGTGATGGAGGAATCATGTTCACTAAAGTAATAATTCCGAGTCTAAACACGTAGTGTCATATTTACTCGATCACTCGTACTTGTGTATGTTGTACAAATAGTATGGAGCATATTATGTGGATGAATGTATTTTTGTTGAGTGTTGTACAATGTACAAAATACGATATACAGAATACAGAATATGGTAAAAAGTTGCTGAACAAGTCAAGTTGAGTGAGACAGCCAGCACAGAGGATGACTGGCTGAGGTTTGAAGTTGAGGATCATAAAGTAAAAATGTGATTTACCCTCTTACTCATTCACCATTGAGCATTTACTGTAGGTTGTAGGCTGAAGGTATCGTATTTGGTATTTGGTATTTGGTGTAGTGTATACAGTATACTAGAATGTAATACGATGATGACAAATTTGCTGCTCAGGGAGCTCCTGTCTAAAAAGATGAAAACTGATTTTCCATGTAAATCTATGCATAGTTTGTGCCTGTTAAGGTGTTAGCTTGATAACACGGTCAAGTGTGTAGTATCTCATATATTATGCTATGTATTATGTATTATATACCCACTGTACAAAACAAACTAAGATTGTATGTACAATGTACAGTGTATAATACTCATTTTATTCAGTTTGGTGGGTACACACTACACACTCTGTGCTGAGCATTTTGTATTCCTATTCGTATTCTTATTCGTATTTGTGTCTTGTGCCTCCCAAACCTCAAGTGTAGAACCAGAAGTCACTACTTGTGTTACGATTCCTATTAGTTGAATTGCTGATTTGAGATAGACTAATGTTTGTTTATGAGATTGCTCATCATATTCAGGTAGTGTCGCATCCTCCACTTTTTTTATACATACACAATACTCAATACTGAACACTGACTACTTACTACAAATTACAAATACGAGTACAAATACAAAGTATGCATGTACACTAGAAAACTGAAACATATTGTCATTGTAATTATTTATCTTGTGTATCAAGTGTGTAGTGTATATCCTATCCTTATATACGCAATACACAACTACAATGTTAAAATTTAACAGACTCATGTTATTTTACACCTTTGGTTTGGAATTCAAGCTAACTTTTCCAACTGATGTACATGATGTAGAATAATATACAATGCATTTGATTTTATTTAGCAAAGAGGGAAAATACACAGTAAATATTAAATATATAGCGTTTATAGTAAATAGTAAATAGTAAACAACAGGATACTTGAGGAAAAACTCTGATATAAACTTGAAGCAGTTTTTTTTGTGACACAAGAATATAACAAACCCAAAGCATTAGTAATTTTGTGGAAGAACTAAGCTTGATGCTTGAGGAAGATTTGATTTCTGTATTCTGTGTACAATGTACAATGTGCCTTGCTTTTTTATTTTCGGGTAGTAGAGATTCAGGGATAATAATATGAAACTCCATGTGACGCAGTTATAAAAGTTGATGTTGTCTCCTCCCTAAACCAAGCAAGTTCATAAAAAGTGAAACCAAAAAATTAAACCCAGAAACACTCTATACTCTATACTTTACATATATTATGATATGTACAAATGCTTTAAATATGAAAATATGGAGCTTTTTTTCTTCTTCTACACAATTGTTTGTAGCTTTTACTCAGCTTATAAAATTAGTAAAAATAAAAGTGTCACAAATAACAATATACTTAATATACTCTCATTGCAAATTTGATTTCTTTAAAGGTTTTCCTGCGAAAGTGTTCTGTATTCCTTTGGCTGTTTTCAATCTATTGTCCATTGTATTTCATGTTTTTCATTAATGGAAAGTGGAGAGCAACACAAGTCTGGTCTGGTTCTCCTCATCTCTACATTTAAGACAGAGAAACATGGAAAATAAAACTGTGTTGAATTTTAAGCTTGGACCTGTTACTTGTTCAAATAACTTTTTTTTTCTGAGTTCTGTGCAAATCAACAACCAACAACCAGCCTGAATATTATACATTACATATTACATAATAAAACACAAAAAGTACTGCAGATACTATGGCTTTTACAACGAGCATGCAAAGAATTGTATACAACTCGCACATTTAAATTTGTGTGTATGAGGATGAAGCATCAGGAGTTGAAAAACCACTCAATTCGTAATTCGTATCCACAAGCCATTTCCATATTATACCGCCCACGCACAATAACAAAACACAACACACAACACACAAATGTATCTACGCTTCATCTTTCTCTTCTTTCATTACTTTTCATTTTTGACGGTCGCATCGTTCTGCAAGTACTTGCATACTTTTTTACATCGTACATTGTACAGAGTACAGAGTATACAGGTATGCTCATCTTTACATTTTGTTATTTTACTGCTCTCTTGCCTCATGCCATGCGTGTGCCGATGAATCCACAAGTAAGTACGATATACAATACTATACAATGTACTGCAAACTGCTAACTAGTATAGACGACGGACAAGTCTTATTCACCCAACAAAAATTATATACAGAGTACAGAGATATGGGTAATTATCCGTATCCGTATAAAAAGTATAGGATGAATGTACAATACACAGAGACGAGTCACCATCATCCATTACTATTGACATTACAGATCAAAAGCTATATGTATTATGTATTATTCTGATCCTTAGTAAAACATATAAATCTACACTGTATTATTCATCCATGTAGAATGCATCATAAAGACAAAAATTCTACAATATTACACACCAAATAATATATTTTGAATGCATGTGTAATATGTGTAAAGGAGCAGTTACGACTTTAGACTTTAGACGACTCATCCTCCTCGTCATTCTAGATACTGTATACTAGATACATCATTCTCTTTCTCACTAGGACATTTGTGCATTACATTTCCTCTTTGTATGAATGACTCAATGGAAACAATAAAAAAAGATAACTAAAAGTAATAGTGATCTTGGGCGAGTAGATACAATTTTTTCTTGGACTGTATAGTGTGTAGTGAGGAGTAAGAGTCCATAGCGATTCTTCTTCCTCTCTTTTACTCTCTTTTACTTGTCCATCAATCTTTTTCGCTCACTTCTGTCAAATTTAACTTCTCACCTCGAGACTTGATTCTTGAGAGAGGAAGGCAAAAACGACGGAGCACGATGACGACGAACAGAAAAAACCTACAAAGTATTTTTTGAATATACGCATACTCTTGTCTCTTGTGTGTATCTTTGAATAATATACGGTATACGGTACGTTTGTGTTTGAAATGGTTAGCCCACCTTTATTTCATTTTCATTCCACTGCCACACATTTTACACTTTGTATTTTGTATCTAGTATCTAGTATCTACTCATGATTTATCACACAATTACAATTATTATTATGAGCTTTGAAAAAAATCAAAATCGAAATGTATCTCATGCTAACTAACTAATACAAAGTACACAAAGTACAAAATGTGCAAATACACCCATAATTGTATATGTACACACACACATGTTAATGGATCTTGAGAGAGTATTATTATTATTATTATTATTATTATATGTAATGTGATTATCACTCTCATGTTCCTTTTTTCATCCTGAATAGTTTACATTGTACATACTACATACTATTTTATTTATACTGTAAAGATAGATACATGTAAAATGTATAATCTATATTGTGTATGGTGGATGATTGAAAGAGTCACAAAAGAGATTAGTCATAATATTATTATAACTTTAGTTGTCTGTATTATGTATAGATGTGTACATATATGTATGAATAGAGCGACGACGACGGACTCGCCGGACCACACAGTCCTCATTATTTATGAGTGTGTAATAAAAAAATCAAAGTCTATTATACACCCATAACCCGATGACCCACGTGTGAGTGTACATTGTACATTGTATTTATTCCTTTCCAAAATGTATACAGTCCACAATCCACAATACGCAGATCACTGGCAGCATGCTTACTTTTATGTGTAAGTGTGTGTGTGTAGTAAAACTACCTTGTTGTTTTGTTTGTTCATGTTCTGGTTCTTGTTCCTTATTCTGCTCTTGGGTCTTTTTCCGTTGATTTGATGCTGCTAAAGACTGTATAGTTGAAGACGCTAGATCTGACTGATCTTAATGGTAATTAACTTGACTAAGCATTACACATTACACATTACACATAAAATGATACAGTCAGACTATCATTAAAATCTTTGAGACAGAGGAGACTGCGATCATCAAAGATCAAAGATAAAAAAGTAGGTAAAAAGTAAAAACCTTTTTTTTATTCATCATACATTTTCTTAATTTTCTGCAATGACCAATAATAATAAAAGTAAAAATAACGATGACGATGAGGATGGTCAGAAGTCAAAAGTCAGAATCAGTCTCGGAAACAGAGTCTCACCCTTTGAGTCACCTGTCAATTCCATGTGTAATGTGTAATGCATCGAGTATTTGTATAATCTAGAATCTAGATAGAAATCTTATAAAAATCATCATGAGTTGTAGGTTGTAGGTACATCTGTCGAGACTAGACGAGACAAGACAAGACAAGAGGCGACGAATCTTATTAAGTCCACAACCCCAACAAACAGCCAAATGAGCTGGCTCATCAAACTTATTAATCCTCAATGTACATACATAATACATAATACATATGCTTTACTCAATGCTCAATGCTCAATGTGATGTAATGAAATGGAGTGAGACACTAAGCAAAACAATAATGTATTCCGATCCAAATTCAATGGTTAATAGTTGATAGTTAATGGTACTGGACGACTTACAGGATGACGCAAGGCAAAACCAAACTACATACACAACAGTAGCACAAGTATTATGCAGTTATACTTGAAAGTGGAGAGTGGAGAGTGGAGACGCTCCAAATAATTATCATAATATAGTGATTCTTAACTCTTTTAAGCCTTTGGGAAAAATCAGCAAAGTCAAGTCAAGTCAAAGAGGCGAGGAGCAAGGTTGAAGTTTTCCTCTTTTACCTTTTACCTTTTACTAAATGAGTCAGGGAGCGACAGACGCCCGGCAACAAACTTCATTCTTATCATCACCATCATCACAAAATCTCTATCGTATCCATTACATTAAGCATCATTTTGACTTGTATTGTGTTGTATAGTGTATAGAGTATCTATCGTATTGTATCTTTTCATATCGTATTGTGTTGTAAAGGAGTTTTAGAGATTCATAAAATGCTTGTACAAAAAAGATGAAAGAGTGTTTATGTTTGTAAGTGTGTACGTGCGTGTGGAGCTGGTGTCTGCCTGTGTGTGTGTCTGTGTGGACTGTGGATTGTGGATTGTGGATGCTGTATGAATCTTTGTGTGTATGTGAGTGTGTGTGATCATCATTATATTGGGATGCTGCATTCAATTCAATTCGATCAGACTGGTCTGGATTTTCGATTTGGATTGAATTGGGTGTTATATAAAATGTGTAGATTATTTACGTGTAGCCATATGCACAATGCACAATGCACAATTCATCCTCCGTTTTATTTATTACTTATTATGAACGATTTAAAAGGATAATAGGTAAAATCCTGCAATGAAAATGAAAGGGTGAGTTAACTAGCTCGTACTATCAACTACTGACTGCTGATGTTGATGCTGATACTAGAACTGATACTGGTACTGGCTAATGCAGTGTTCTCTCTGCTCACTCAAGACTCAAGACTCAAGATATGAAACTCATTTCCCTAGAGTGTGTAAATTACAAAGAGCCACTAAACACTGTACACTGTACACTTTACATTACACATTGTACATCATGCACATTTTTATAATAGATTTTGATATCATCACGATATGATCATGATCATAATTCGCATATTGTGAATGATGTACGATGTACAATGTACAATGTATACGGAAATTTGGTATTGACTAATAACTTCTTTCTTCCTTTTCCTTCTTCTTCTTCTTCGTTTCTCTTTCTTCCTCTCTCCTTGTCTGTCTCTGTCTCTGTCTCTCCAGTTCATTCAAAAGCCATTTCATTACACAAAAGTATGCAATAGTTCAGAGTACAAAAACATTTGTGTGCTGTGTATTAAAATTTGTGTAGAGTGTGTAACGGACTTGATGGATGGAAATAAAGGAGAAGAAGAATGAAAATACGCAGATAGTAGATACGAGATACTAGATGCTATATGCTGACTGGGACTTTTTCTTTCCTCATCTTTCTTTAAATATTTTTTAGAGGCCCAGGATCCATGATCCATGTTTGATCTTTAACTCTGTGCATATCAATAACAAAATGCTTCGACATTCAATACTCAATACTCAATACATATTTAAACCTCGTCAGGCTCGGTGCATAAAATGCATTGCTTCTTTAAATTGAATGATAGGGAAATTAATATGATATGCTTCCATATTCCATACTCCATACAGTAGATAGATTGCATAAGCACTTACTCATTCAATCGTAGTCGTAAGTCATTTTCCTCACCGTGTACTTCTGTAAGGTTCAACAATAAAAATAATTCTCATGGCTCCCTGCTTTACCTTCCTCACAACCAATTTAAATATTTTATATCCGTACATAACGACTTGACGACTTGCATCAGGATCTGCTTCTGATTTTACTCCTTCTTTTTATCTGGATAAGAATTTTTTTTAGAGCTTCCATCAATATGTATGCACAAATGCACGTTCAATGTGTAATATATAGTATACTTATAAAGTCTAATAACTAATAAAGTTTCATAGGACATGCGAATGTTCTTTGAAAATGTATGAAAAATAAAAATGCACTATGATAATAATTGAAAATCCTGATGTCACCTTTTGATTTTTAATTGATGACACAATTACAGTACAGTAGTTTTGCAAGCATATTTGCATCAATATGCTAGAATAATTACGCTTCAAACTCCAATTATTCCAGTTATTGTATCGCTGAAATTCACTGAAAAATCAGTCCATTTGAAAAGCTTCCGAATGAAAAACAAAAACCGAGTCTGCCTTTGAAAACAATTTCCATGAAAATTCAATTTGGCAAAAACGTGCAAGGTATGGTTGTGTAAAATGTAAAATCCGAAGTAAATTAGTTTTGCTATAGTAAAGTAAATTGCCTTTTTCATTTCTTTTAAACTATAAGAACGTGGCAGACGTTTCATAAGGAAATCCGCTGAATGGGAAATATGAGAAAATACATGATGCACGTTACACAAGAGTGACAAAGTGCTGTCTGGGTTCTATTCTCTAGTATCTAATTTCACGTGTACAAAAGGTTAAAAGAGCATTCTCCTAACCTCTAGACTCTAGACTCTAGATTCTAGATTCTAGACTTTCAGCTTTCAACAAAAAAGAAAACACATTAATAGAATAAGAGACGTGTGCTTTAATTCTACCAAGCTTATTTATTACCAAATCAACTTCAACAAGTTTCACATCTCCTACTAATGAGATTGAAAGATGGTTCAAAATTCAAAACTCAAAACACAACAAACAACAAGTCAAAACAAACTAAAATAATATGAATACTCTATACAAACAAAAACTCTGCACTTTACCATATGTAAGTCTGTTTTGTTTAGAATTTGGAGTAGAAGTTCCGGGCTCTCATTTCCAATCCTTTATGCCTCTTTCTTCGCTTTCTTCTATCCTTTTATTTTTTATAGGTGTATCATGCATTAATGATATAAAAAGCTGTTTATAATATTGTTATATATTATATGGCACAGCTTATTATAATTCCCTTTGCAATTATTATACAAACATAACATACATAGGATCTACTAGGTTATGTAACTTTATTATATAAGGTTCTTCCTCTACTTACATGTATTTGAGCTAAATAATACATACTACATAATGAGCATAAATATGAACGGAACGTCTCAATTCTCAATATCCTGCTTCATCCTATTACAGTGTACAAATACAAATACAAAAACAAAATATATTATTTATTCACAATGAATGATGTGTACTGAGTACTGAGAGTACTGGGAGCAAGAGAGAAACTAGAGAGACATAAATGTCTTATTTTCAAATGTGTACAATTAAACCTTTCACTCATTACTCCATTCAGAGTTGAGACATTCATTAGCAATGTAGACATTGGAGATTGGAGTAGAAAGAAATATTCACACTTGATAAGTGGATCTTTCAGTTTTTGACTCTCCCTTTCTTTCTTTCTTTACTTCTTTACGTCTTTCATTCATTCCTTTTATTCTCTCTATTCTCTGAATAATTCAACTCTTAAATCATTAAATAGACAAAATTTAAATCAAGTCAATGAAATGCAAACATGTAAATTACAGACCCGTCATATAAGAATCATCTATATCATTAACCTTGTCTCGTCTTCCTCAAGCTGGGATCTTGATTCTTCATCTCGGATATACTTTTCAGTGGGGATGCAAAATATCTGTAATGTTGTAAATACAAAGTTGTACTTTATTTTATATTTTAAAGTTCTCCGCTTAGAAAAGGATAATCCCAGAAATATTCTAAACTTTTAATGAAATTTACCTTTATAGTTCCAGCCCATTTTAACTTTTACACGAAAGTCTGAAGTAAACAAATTAAGCAATTATTGATGTCACTTTAAGTGTCATTGGATGAGTTTAAATTTGAATACAAAGTGTCAAGTGTAGAAAGACAAATGTGGATTAGTTATCTGCATGTTAAATGATATGATGTATGAAATGATGACTGGATTATTAAACAAATGAAAAGTCAAAAGTGAAAAATAAATCCTTATTGAGTTGAACTACAGTGTTTTGTACCTTTGGTATAGAGTATAGAGTACAGATAAAATAGAAATAGAAATGGGGAATGGGCAATCTCATCACAAGTCACAAGGTTTGAAAGTTGAAAGTGACAACAGTCAAAAGTCACAGCGTCAACTCCACTAAGCTTTATAAACTCAGCTCAAGTCAACCTTTTTAAAGACTTTGAAAAAATTGTACATGAGGATGGAGATTCATTTGGACAATGCACATCAGCGTGAAGAACAATGGCTGGATGCAAAGAAGAGAGCTCAAGAAAAATCAACGCATCAAGTGAAAATCATTACAAATGTATTCACATGAGACTTGAGTCTTGACTTTTGACTTATGAGAATGAGAGTTGAGGTAAACTATACTCACGTGTGTACAATCTACAATATACTCATATTTTGTAATGACTTGAACAGAAATAGAAACCGTTTTTATTCTGTACATTTAAAAAATCTCTCTCTCTCTATGTCTTATCACAATGAGCACGGCTTACGTCTTACAAATTTACATGATGCATTTGTGTCTCTTGCTGACATCTGATACATTCGTATATGTATGTAAAAGTTGTAATTTTTATGTGCTCAATTTAACTGCACTAAAACAATGTCGTTCTCAGTACTCAGAGGTCAGTAGAATAATCAATACTCGATTTCGATTTTGACTACATAATACACGCACAATACCTTAGACTAAAGACCAAAGAGTCACAATTATAGAATAGGGATGAAAGGGCTTGAATCATCATCTCAGCTCAGCTCAGCTCAGCTCGATTCAGCTCAACTTTATGCTGACACATTCAGTCACTGACTGACTGAGAGAGTGTGATTTTTATACCTTTGTAGTATGTAGTATGCAGTATGTAGCACATGAAAATGACAGTAGTTAATATAATAGTTAATAGTAAATACACATAAACTGTACAAGTCACAATTATCTTATTGTGTCTTACATGTTACATGCTTGTATATCTACATAATATGTACATTACACGCTATACTGTGTATCTATTATATATTATATTATATATTATATTACAGAAAAAATAAAATTGGATGTAGTGATGAGTATTTAAGAAAATCCATAGAATCCTTTCAAGATTTATCTATGTAAAGACTTGAGTTGGGAGTATATCAAATTTTCTTATGGTGTACAGTGCATAGCATAAAAATGTTTGTATGCATAAGTACAATATGTATATGTGAAAGAAAAAGAAAAAGAAGAAGAAGGCAGGCCAGGGGCTAAGGTGAGATAGAAAGAGAGAGAGCGAGAGAGAGAGATTTTCTTCCTATGTTTATATGTAATACCTATACATTTGTGGTGGACGTTCATTCTTATTCTTATTCGTATTCGTATTCCCATTCTCATCATCGTTGTCTTCTTTTTCATCCCCCTTATACATACCTCTCGCTCTCTGTCTCTGTGTCTCTCCCTGTGTTTCTGTATTCTGTATCTGCCTACCTGCCTGCCTACCTTTTACCTATTATCCATGATACCTTATGGACTTGGCTCGCTCAGTGTACTCAGTACTCAGGTCTATGTGATATCATGTAATGTAATGTGGTTAGCCCCAACCAAAGCCAAGTCATTCAGTCAGTCAGATAGCCAGCCAGCCAACAACCAAACCAAACCAAACTAAACTATAGCAAGGCAAGAAAGAAAGAGATCCTACCTGTTAGGTACCGTTCGTTAGCTCTTCTTCTACTCCTTTTTTCTACTTGTTCTTCATCTTCACATTACATTATTATAGATTTAGAAAGGAGTAGAGAGCCCTTAGTAGAGAGCTTACTCAGTAACTGTTCGGCACCCCTCATTGTCAGGTCTCGACAGTTTAACTCTGAAACCAACCTGTACACTACGATACAAGATATCATTTATTTATACCTCTCTAATCTTAACTTGAGACAGAAGAGGAATAAGAACAACCGGACTCCGGTACACTAGTACAAAGTTATATAAGTCCCTTTATAAAACAAAAAAAAGGGTTTTAATTCCAACTATTTTTTCTTACTTTGGGCTAGTTGTGACAGGTGAGGTTTCGTGTTTTTCTTAATTCTTTATAGTTAATACTATTTAAAGAAAAATATTATGTACAGTGCAAAGTTTTTGCACTTATTTTGCAAATAGTCTAAATACCAAATTCCAAATATGGACTTATTGCACATTGTATAAAATGGGTACAAAAAATTAAATTGAACTAATTTTTTTATTTATTTAATTTTGCAGAATCAACCTGGATTTTCTAGAAAAGAGTATTAAAGTGAAATAACAGGAAGAAGAGGAAAGTGAAAAACTTGGAAATTGACAAAATTAAAGTGAGACAAGTTTAGTGCAGTGAATGTGGAGTTTAGAGTGTAGTTTTTGGTGAATGAAGTCAAGTGGTGTGAGTGCAAGTGAGATATTTCGTGACTTTATGTGAGAATTTTGGACTAGTGCAGAGACATTAAATACGTAAGGAGTCTTAAAGGGATTTCTTTTTCCAACTGCTTATCTTCTTCAACTTTATCCGCATCTTCATTGAAATAAGGAGGAAAGCGGAAGACGGAGGAAAAGCAGAGAGAAAGAGAAAGAGAGAGAGGGAAAATAGGAAACACGTGCGTTCACCGAGCTTGACTTGACTTCAATTTCCAGATTTCCAGATTGGATCCTCCAAGGAAATTACCCGGTGCATGAGAACTTTGTTAATGTGCACCGCATCCTGTGGCTGAGTGACTGGAGTTTGAAGAAACAAGTTTCACGTGTGCCTCTTCCCTCAATCCCGTCTACTTGAACAAAATACATGAATAAATAATAATAAACAGACATGTGAAAAACGGAGTGAGCGGATTTAAAAACAAGAGATTTCTCTTCAACTCAAATTTAAATTTAAATTCAAAATCGAGCAAAGTTGAAAACTTTGTTAAGTAAAAAGTAAAAAGACAAGTATATGCATCTTTTTATTGTGCGTAGACAGTAGACAGTAGACAGTAAACAGAAGACAGTGGGCCTACTTTAGAGTGGATGAGATTAATCCAATGAAATTTTTATTGACTCTTTTCTCGTAAATGTTTGGATTCCAAGGAAATCCTATAATAATTTAATTTCCTAACTTGAGACTTGAGACAGAAGAAAGCAAAAAAGGTTCAATATCCAACGTTCAAGGGTGTTTAGTGTTTACTTTCCAACCTCACTTTCAATTTCCCATCTCCCATCTTTCTCGGATTATAAATATCAGAGTAGACCGTAGTTAACCTTTTCGAACTTTCTGAGAAAAATCCACAATCCACTCAGATTGTGTCAACATCATTCATCGTAAAAAATACAACAAGCCAAGCAAAAAGTTTGAGGAATTGAAAAACTCACTGTCTATAAGAAACCCAGGAACTCTAAATAATATATACAATTTAATTTGATCTACAGAGTGACAAGAACGTGTTGCAAAAATCTTTTATATATACTCAACATTCTGTATAGTTCTTGCTCAGGATTCCTCATTAAATACTGTAAAGTCCTCGAGTCCTCGAGTCCTCGAATTCAAATAAAAGAAAAGAAAAGGATAGACAATATTGTTCTTGTTCCTACACAATGTAAAACTCTTGAGACACAAATTGAATTGTAGGATAGATTGTAGATTCTAGATTCTAGATCATCCTTGATGCTTGATGAGGAATCAGCTCACGTGGTCGACATCCAACTATGAGCTGTGTAAACTCGTGACATTTATTGTGTGTAGAAAACAGTCGTTTTTTTCTTCATGTACATGTGTAATATGTAATATTGTTACGTCTCTTCCCCGTTCTTCTTGGTCTACATCATCATTATATTGTTGATATTATTGTATCGTGACTTTACATTTCAACTTTTAACTTCCCCAAACGAAGAGGAAGACGAGGAAAAAAAGTAAAGTAAAGCTGTGTCAGTGTCTATTATCTGTGTCTGTGTCTATATGAAAGTTGATGTGGATGTGAATGTACACTGCATAAAGTAACTGTACTGCAATATAGTTATCATTTATAATAATATTCATATTCATATATGACTTGATTTTGTGCCCTTTGAAAATAAGAAGACTTGTCTATCTATTTCCTTCGTTTTGTGCATATATAATATATGACATGATATTGATATTGATATTGATTTGAATTGTAGAAGAAGTAGAGGGAAAAAAAAGTTTATCAACTCATAAAGTTGCAACCACATGAATGGAAATTCAATTGTCATTTACTCGTTGGACCGTCTAATGGAAATTCATACGAATATACGAATACGAATTCGAATTCAAATAACAATATCCGTATATAAATAATAATAATAATAATAAGCTGTGCTGTGCTGTATTTATATGCTGTTGTTGTCTACGTGTACGTTGTAGATTGTACATTGTGCGTTGTACTTGAACCTTTAGCTCCTTTAGAAAAAAAAAGAAGCAAAAGGAATGGGAATATCAAAGGCAAGTCTGTGAATCCATAGGCGTATTATTTGCATTATCATTTTGTCATCGTCTCTTGAGATTTTGTCCTCCTCGGCTCACTCAACTCGTTGCGACTCGACTCAGTCAATCTCAATCTCAACTTCAGATTTCAGATTCAGCTTCAGCTTAATCATCAACTTGAAAGTCTTCATCTTTTTCTTGTTCTTCTTCCTTGTCATCAAAACTACGAGGGACGAGGGACGAGCTACGAACCACAAACTCTAGATTCGAGATTCGAGATTTCAGATTTCAGATTCTGCATTCTGCATCACATTCAACCCTTTTTCTTTTGATTTGTACTTTGTACACTGTGTATGATACACAATATATATTTCATGCTCATGTTTTTGTACTGTCAGCAACAACTGTCTTTGTGTAGAAATGTGGAATGAGATGAAATGAAATTGTAGCGAGTTCAAAAAAAGAAGTCGACATAAGAAAAACTATATCTATATCACACGTATTCAACATCATATCCAGTCCAATCCAGTTCATTGAAAAGCCTACTTTTTTTTACACACTATCAACTGTAATATCAATCAAAATCTCAATCTCAATCCCAATATCAATAAAAGTATTAGTATCAAAGTGGGAGCGAAAGCTAAATTCAAAGCCAACTATCTATCTATCGACCGTACCAATGAGGAGCCGGGACCCTCGGAAAGAAACCAATTCCGAATCCTTCCAATTTAAAGCCGACACTGCATCACACGCTACAAGTAGCAGATAGATAATAGATAGATGGAAAATTGAATAACAATTTTTATTCAAAAAGTGTAGAAATATCGTGTATCGTATATCGTATACTTACTTTTCAGCTCTGCTCAGCTCAGTACAAAATACAAAATATCAAATAGAAAAGGAGGCGAAAGAAAAAAAAGTCAATGAATAATCTCATTTCAACTCCAACTCCAACTCCAAATGAAATGAAATGAAATGAATCCATATTCATATCAAAGTGTCTAATACAGTAATACAATATCCATGAACAAGTTGAAAAAGAATTGAGTGACGCAAAGTTATTTATTATTTATGCTCATGTCGCACGTGTACCTAAATATAAAGTGAAAGGAAAATTAAAGGAGCACATCAAAAGATATTCAAAATTCAAATTATATATTTTATTTAGTGCTCTGATAATTTTACTTGTTCAGACTCTCGTTCACGTTTCCGGGAAAAATATGAAATAAGAAAAGTGAAAAAAAAATCCCATTCCTAAATATCAATCTACGAAATAGTGTAATGTCAATGTCATGAAAGTTCTGTACGAACTGGATAAAACGAGGAAGAAAGAAACTGAACTGACATAAAAGCAACTGAAAGAAAATCAAAGTCAAAGTGTTCCACTGTGTCACGAGATAAAAAGAAAGTAAAAAAAGTATGTATTATTCAAGTTGAAGGGAGAAAATCAATACGGAATACAGAATACGGAATACAGTATTTAAAGATAGAAAGAGGATTATAGTCAATCTATTTCCTTCCAACCTATTTCCTATTTTCTATTTCCGGCCATTGTGTGTAATATGTGCCTGAGATTTTATCTCTTGTGAATTTTGTGTGGGTGGAAAAATAACATGTCTTGTGGAATATACACCAAAAATTCATAAAGAAAAGACTAAAATAGAACCATAAAAACAACCGCAACTTTCAATCAGTTTGAAAGCATCATTTTCAATTCTCCGTCGAAAAAAACCCCCAAGGAAATAGAAAACGTCTAGTTGAAATAGGAGACATAAAATCAAGAATACTAAAAATAATAATAAGTGTTGTGAAGTTGTTTTAATGATAAAAGCTTTAATTGGCCAAAATGCTGAAAGTAAAAAAAGATATAGAATAAATTATTGGACGTACTTAAGTGGATGAGACTAAATGAAATAATGTAAATCCAAAGGAATTATCATTTTGTTGTGAATAAGAAGATCCAGATAACAAATAAAAAGGATAAAATATGGAGACAAAAACAATGACACAGTACCACTTCCAAAAGGGTGGAAAAGAACTAATCTTTGATCGTAATAATAATAATAGTAGTATAAAAAGTAAAGGTGCTCGTAATAAAAACAGCAGTAATAAAAATAATACTAAAAATAAAATCAACATTGTTAATAATAATAATAATAGTAAAAATAATAATAATAAAAATAACAGTAAGAATACTCCTAGAGGTAAAGGTCGTGGGAGTAAAAACCACGAACAATATTCCCTCCGTCCTCGTTCCATTCAAAATCGGATAGAGACGGAAAAGAGAAGGAAAGAGGAGCCTAAAAAAGAACCCAAACCTAAACAAAAACCACCACCACTGAGTAAATATCGGAGGAAAACTGCCAATGCCCGTGAGAGAACTAGGATGAAAGAGATAAATTCTGCCTTTGATGCACTTCAAAGGGCCGTTCCCCAATATCCAATCCTCCCTGTAAATTCATCAGGGAAAACTTGTGAGAAATTGACTAAAATCACCACCTTAAGACTGGCCATGAATTACATTGAGGCACTCAAGACTCTCCTGGATCCCTCCATGGCAACCACCACCACAAGTTCGGAGTCGGATGACCTATTTAGCTTCAACAGTGGCGGGAGTTTAAGTAGTGGGGAAAATGGGAGTGCGAGTGGTTGTAGTTCCGATTTCACATCCTCTCCAGCTTCCTCCTACACCATGTCACCCTTGTCCTCTCCACCGGATTGTATTCAAACTGTCATGAGATCCGTCGTCTCACCCTCCAATTTCGTGTCATCCTCCTCCTGCTCCTCCTCTGCCTCATCCATCAACATGAATACCAATACCAATCATACCAACAATAATCATAATCATAATCATAATCATCATGTTAGTCATAATAATAATAATAGTAATAATAATATCAATAATTTAACTACAAATAGTTCAGCACTGGTCTCAAATTCCTTCATGTCATCCAACAATCAAATGGGAAATGTGATGCTCACTCCAAGTCAAAGTCCAAATGTAAATGTGAATCTAATTCTAAATCAAAATTTAAATCCCAATTCAATTCTAACACCAATACCAAAGATCATCAATAATCATCATATTCATCACAATAATAATAATAATAATATTCATCATCATCATTTATCGAATCAGAATAGTCATCGAATGTCATCAACCAAAGGATTTGTCACGTCATTGAGAACATCCGTCGCCTCTCTCATACAAGAATGTCTCCCTCCACCAACTTCCCATTTTCAACATGATAATAATAATAATCATCATCGAACGGGCTCGTTAAGTTCCCTGACTGAAAGTGATTTTAGTGAATATGCCAGTGATTTACTATCTGATGAAAGTTCTCATCTTGATGATCCCATGTTTGAAGAACTTATTGGAGTTGGAGTTCTACCGGACCTTCTTCTAGAGTCTGACGGTGATAGTTTACATTTTAGCTCCGATCTGAGCGATACTTAACTATAAGCATTTACATTTAATTTTAGTATGTATTTCATTATAATTTATGTTTAAAAGAGGGTAGTAGGTTTGTAGTGCAATATTATTATGCAATATCTAGATTCTAGATTTATGAAAATTATATATGAACCATAAATGATATTATCATAGGCTTTCATTACACATTTATAGTTATTATATTATACAACAAAAAGTGATTCTGACATTTTGAACCTAAGAAACCCAAAACGTGTTATAAACATATATGTATTGAGTATGAGATGAAATGTACATGTGTGAAAAAGTAAAAACGTTTATGATATGTGTTATGTGTATAATGTAGAAACTTGGAAACAAAGTATTTTCCTCAAGTTGTTTAATTTATTGTGAGGGTTTGTAGTTTGTATAGTTACATGAATTTTGAATTCCACGTGCTAAAACTAAAGGTGTAATAAACAGAGTTTATACCGCATGTTATACTGTATTATATTTTACATACTGTAGTTAGGTGTAGAAAGTACAGTGTAGATTGTGGATTGTGGATGGTGGATGAGTAAGTTGACTCAAAAAGATTACGTCATGTATTTATATAAAATTTCCGTCCATATTCCTCATATACTTATGCTGATGCAGATAGATCTATAATGTATAAAGTATAAAGTGTGTGGTGTGTGGGTGGCTTTTAATGATGATAGCCTTGACAAGGACAAATACTAAAATGTATGCATAACTGCTGCGTAAACTAGAACTAGTTAGTTGTCAAGTAAAAGTGTAGCACGTTGGATGTTGGATTCTGTTTGTATTTTGTATAGGGTATTGTGAGTACAGAATACAGAACTGCATTTGTTTTATTTTATGGTATTATGAAAGAAAATTTGAGAAGAAATTGTTTTATTACTTTATGAGTTTCAAACTTTGGGGGTGGTGCAAAAAAAAGTGAAATATGTACACACTACACACACACAGTACACACAAGATTTATAAGTTATTGAAAACATACGACATAAAAATGTACTATTAGAGCAAAGCTAACTTTACGCCAAATGTCAAAAATCAAAAGAGGATAAATGTAGAATCTAGCACTTATGTATTATGTATTAAGTATATATACGCTGTCAAATCAGAATAAATTAATAGGCGTTGAGACATGAGACATGTAGCTTTTTTGACTAAGTAATTTTTTGTTTCTTCTTGACTCCCCATTATTGGATATTCCATTGGATTTATTTTATTTTCCATTTTATATTTTCTATATATACTGCCAATCAAAGATCAGAGGAACCGAACTACACAACATGTGAGACATTTCCTCTGTAAACAATAAACAACATTCAATCTACTTTATTCCGTGAATATTGAATAATTATATTCGTAACAATTTGTCGCCTTTTTGCCCTCTTACAAAAAACAGTAGTTCTAAATTCAAACTATAAAATATTCATCATGCAAAAATACACATTCGATATTCCATGCACAACAACAACAACCAACAACCAATAATAATAATTCTTGTATACCTAAAAAATTCTGCACTGTTTGTATTTAATTAACAACCCAAATTTAAATTTGGCAAGGCGGCATCGTGTAAAACGTAATATCTACAATTGATTAAAAAATTAATTGCTCACAAGATGTTCAATGTTCATCCATCTATGTATAGTGTATAGTCAAGGCAGGCGCATTTTTAATTGCCTATTTATTACTTTTTCTTATTAGTTGTTGTTGTTTTTGTTGTCGTAGAATACAGGAAAAATTGTTGACTGGTGAGTTCTCCCTTTTTAATGTAGGATGGTATTTTTATTTGAAAAATCAGCAACCAGCAACACACCATGCATATCGCATATCAATCAGGAACATTAAATTAAAACTCTCAAATGAAAAAAATGCTGCATATGATACATGGTCTAAATTTTACAAAGGAACAAGTTATACGACTAACGACTAAATAATAAATATCCCTTTGATAATCTTCCATTAAATAGTAAATAGTCTGTGAAATTCAAAAATACTAATATACAATGAAAATCCTTTCCTCCCTTTGACTAGTACCTGTAGAATATAGATAACAATGGCAGTGATACAAACGAACGAAGAAAGACAATCAAACGGCTAAATTATCTACTATCTACTATCCACATTGAAACCTTGTTGGCGACTTTGTTGTAGGTAAAAGCTATTCGTTTCATAGTACATCTTATCAAAGCTTGAATCTCTAAGATAGGATAAATTTTGTATCGTATATATTACATTATATATATTCTTTACTTTTTTAGCCTCATTATAATTTGAGTGTCTTACAAGTTTTGTGCATTGTATTTTTTTGTATATTATCCTGGGCTGTGGACTGTGTATTGTATTGTGTATTGTGATAGTTGTTAATAATGAATAATAGATTTAATACACGAGTATAGAATAGAATATAGAATATAGAACAGAGAATGAGCAACAGAGTGGATGTATAGATTATAGAGATTATAGAGACTAGGTGTATCCCGAAAACTGAAATGGGTGGAGGAACTCATTTACCTCGCAAATATTCTTGACTCTTGATTCAGTGCCTATGGCCTGTAGGAAGAGTCAGGATTTATATGATACTTTGCATAAACCAGAATTTACCTGTAGTCTATAGTGGATTTATCTCCACATGCATATATTATCTCATGTACACTGTATATTGTACATTGTATATTGTTTGTTATAATATGTTATAATATGCATTGCATTTTCTGCAGTGTATAATCTTTGTTTTTTATTTTCGATTTGCCATTGCCTGTATACTGTTTTTGTTATGCAGTTAATACTACATACTACAAACTACACACAGTATGAAACTCCTGTACAAAATTATCATCATCATCATCCTCAGTATCAACAAATAATAGACCATCCTTCTCGATTCTTGATTCTCCATCCTCGACTCTCAATTCTCTTTGATACATAATAGATTTGATCTCTTGTATAGGTATTTTATTGTTGTTTTATTACTTTTTCATCTCTGGTCGCTCTCTCTCTCTCTCCCCTGTTGTTTGTTTTCAATGATAAACTGGAAATATAAAACCAGGGCTTGTGCGCTTCTCTTCTTTCTTCCGTATCCAGCATCTAGTACATGTCTAGTATCTAGTACTTACTATTTACTGTTCGCCAAATACAAAACAAACATGGTTATTGGTTATTTTGTCCCAACGTTGCTATTTACTCATGTTACAACTTCTCCCGATTAGTTCCAGGTTCCAGGTTTTCCGGTTTCCTTGTGTAAGTATATAAAAGTATATAAAAGGTCATACAATACAAACTTGAGCAGTTCCTTGTGATTCAATAAAAGACTTTTGACTTTCTGGGAAATTGATGAGATTCTCAGAATTCAAAGCTAATCTTCTTTATTTACTTATACTTTATACTGTAAACAAGAAATAAGAGAAAGGCACTAAAGAAAATGAAATCTTTTCAAAATGCAATGATCAGTTTTTATTCGTCTTTTTCTCCAATTTAAAACATAAAAGATATAATTTGACAATTGCATTACAATTTAGGAATCGGAGCAGTAAAACAATCTGTTTTATATTGTATATAACTTTCATTTGAACATTAAACTCAGTAATTATCATATCAAGTATCGAGTATGTTTTTTTTAAAGAAAAGAAGCTTCGGTGACATTGTTGACTTAGTACTGGGTATTGAATTGTGTTATTATTATTAACCGATGTAATATGCACTTTTTGTCCAAGGTTCTACAATGTAAAATGTACGTAACAATAATGATATGAAAGTTGTAGCATTAAAATTCTAGTAGTTGTTTCAAGTTTTTAGGACTAGAAACTAGAAGACAGAAGAGAGAAGAGATATTAGCGATAGAAGATAGAAAGAGATACTCACAAGTGGTCATTTTTGTATTATGACGAGAATGTAGAGATAGTGTTATGGAGTCCGGTTATATAGACATATCTGTAGAATTTAGAATGTAAACTGTAGACTGTAGACACTGGTTAAATGTTACAAGTTGTTAGATGTTGTTGCTGCACGAGTAAGTTGATTCTTACACAGCTAAACCAAGTATTAAAAAGATAGAGAGAGAGAGAAAAGAGGAAAGAGAGAAATGTACAGCGAATTGAATAGTTGGTTGGTTGGTTGGATGAATGAGTAGATAGTAGATAGTAGATATGAATACGAATTGTGGTTAGGTGGTAATTGCAGTCATAAGTAATGTACTAGCCATTGTGTGTCTATGTGTATGAATGTATGCATGTATGTATGTATTATATATGTATGCGTGTGTGTGTAAGTTGATTCAAGTTCTATCTACACGCAAACCACAAACTACAAACTACATATGTGTCATCATCACCATCATCTGAACGAGTTTATGTCTATAAAACTCCTCATCAACACTATACACAAGCTACAAGACACAAGGTAGAAAAGAGTGCCACAAAAACACGAAATTATATAGCTTGCAATCTCTATTCTATTCCACATACATTTTTTTCTATACATGATAGGAAAATGATAAAAATTATAGTATTACAACGTATACCTATTATATAGAAACCATAAGCGCAACGAAGCATCTTCCACCGTCCATCCTTCTTATTCATTCCACCAACAACCAGCCAACAGCCAACCAACCATTCAGACATTGTATGAGATTTCCACTTGTTTCTTGTTTGATGTTTGGTGTTCGCTGTTCATTTTCTTGCGCTAGTTTTACTATAGTTACTAGTTACTACTTTGTATACTTTTTACTTGTATATTGCGTATGTACAATGTACAACGTACAGTAAGAAAGAGCAACAACAAGAAGAACCACTAAACATCAACTATTAACCAACCAGCCAGGAGAAAAGTAGTCTTTTTCACGCTCCACGGCTTCTTTTTCTTCCTCTCATTCGTTTTCTACTTTTTTTTATTACTATAGAATTTATACGACTCATTGTTGCATTGTATCTTCTATGTTATGTGTTTGTAGTGTAGACTGTGGACTTTACACTGTAGACGACTAGTTTTTAGTTTCCAGTTCGTAGACTTTAGCACTTTTGTGTACAGATGGATAGTAGATAGCAGATAGGTGTTCATTAGGACAAGTGTCTAGTGTCTATAAGAATATTCATTCAGTTTTTCATTTCAAAGGTCTATAGTCTATAAAAGATTGTAGAAAACGGAATAATGGTAATACTAAAGATGATTATGATAATTAAAGCCGGAAATAGATACATGCATACAAAATACTTGTGGTTAAAAATATTTAAAAGTGATAAAAATTTTGGCTTACATAACGTATGTGATAACTCTCTAGGTGTAAAAAAAACAAAAACAAATACGCATGGTAAATAAATTCAAGTATATCAGTAAAAATAATTACAGTCAAGCTTGATTGATATTATGACTTTGGTAAAGAATTCTTGTACATATTCTTTTCTACTCTTTTACTTTACAGCTACAAAATATATTATATTATACGTATAAATACAAATAGGTATACTTTTAAATGTTTATTAGGGGATCTTTGTGTACACTTGTACTCTTTTCAATTTTCTTTGTAAAGAGTACAAAGTACAAAAACATACCTTATTAAAATAGAATGTGGGGACTTGAAGAGGTTTTAAAATGAATGAATCCCACAGTTAATTGAATAATTATACAATGAGGTGGGAATCATAAAATACATATATTATATCACCTAAATGTGAACTGCAATGCACAATGTACGATGCAAGATGCACGATGCACTCTGTTTACCTTAATAGTAATGACGGCAAGCGTTTATTTGAATAGGAGAGGGAGTTTTTAATATACTAAACTAAACAGTAAGCGTTAAATGTTGGGATTTGGAATGTTTAATTTTGTTGGAGAATGAGTCCAAGACAAAACACAACAAACACAACTTACTAGACAAAAAGAAAAGGAAAGAGACTCGGAAACCATTTGTGTCATTGGTAATAGGTACTGTCATTATTTATAAAAATTGAGTCTCTTGAAACTTGGATCTTGAACTAGTTACTAGTTACACACGCTCTTGTTCATTTACCTTTCTCTCTGTCTGTCTGTATTCTGTATGCTGTATGCTGTAGTCTTTCCTGTAGTGTAAATACAAAAATATAAATTGAAATTTTCCATATAAATATCTAAACGTGTATAATGTATAACATACATGCATGTAAATACTTATAAAATTAGTTTATAGTAAAAAAGATGAGTATTTAGTTAGTGAATGCATAATGTATAATGTATAAAATATGCATGAATTTTATCTAGTTTACATTGTACATTGTTAAAAGCGCATTACGTACTGACCAATGGAAAAAATTAGTATGCAATGCAGTTGAATTCTCGTGTGCCAGTTTGAAATATTTTGTGCAGTAGAGCAAGAGTGTGTGTGTGTAATGTGTAATGTGTAAGTGAAACATACGATTACGATTACGATGCATTCCTCTCGGTAGTTAGTAGTTAGTTTGTTTTATTTACAAGGTGGAATTTGGATAAGAAGAAAAGAAAGAGAGAGGAACACTTTGTAAATCCTGCACTTAAGAATCATGTTTATTTTGTACATAATACATAATACACAATACATACATCTTACACCTTAACATACATAGACAAAACTCCCAAAATCCAATACATATACAACGTACATCTATTTACTATTTACACTGTATAAAAATTCGTAGGTCATCGTAGTATAATTTAATGCACAATTATTGTACATAGAATCCTACTTGAAGTAAAGTTATTTCCACTTTATAATATAAAGTTCTTTTCCTCTCCTGTCTACTGTCTAATGTCTACAGAACCCTAGACTTTATGGGACTTTCCCTTCATCCTTTTTTACTTGCACATCATTCCTCACACTTTATACTTTATGTATAACACATTCAAAAAAATTCAAGATAGTATAATAGACAACATGTACATTTCAATGTATGTAAAATTCAATGTAGTGTAAATACTTGGAGAGATAAAGTATTATGATGCTGTTCGGTTATGTTATCACATCATTCAGAGATTCAGTAAAATGTAAACGAAAATGAAAATGGTGAATGGTGAATGGTGAGAGTACTTTGTCTTTATAGCACGTACCAAAAACTTTGCTTTGTATATACGTTACTACTACTACTTCTATAAGTAGAAATGTAGCACGAAAAGGATATGTACTTGAGAATTTTACAGAGTGTAGAAACTAGAAACGGTAATCTATGAACGACTTTAAATTGTTAGTGGTAAATTTTAAATCCTAACTACTGAGGAAGAAAAACAACAACAAACTAAAGAAAAGCTCTAAATTTTTACGGATAGTGACGTTTTGGGGAAACAAAAAATGAAGAGTTGCCCACTTTCCTTGTTTTATTCATAAATAAGAGAGATACCTCCATCTATTTGTTTGTACAATGGCGTGTCTTTATGTGTTTCTATATACTTATGTACATTATTTGTGTGTGTGTTTCAACATATTTTTTAATCTCAACCTCAACATGTCTGTTTCTTGGTTCTTACTACGATTGCCTATTCATTCAAAGATTCAGTGGAAACTACCTGTACATAGTATACTATATTTTTTGTTTTTACGAGACTAGAGCAGTGTGTATAAAAAATGTATGAAAGCAATCTCATTCACAAATGAAATGGGAAAGGGTAAATTCAGAATTCAGAATACACTTATTTATTTAGTTTTAAATTTAGATTTAGAGATTTATATATTTCGTATATATTTATATGTCGTTTTTGTTGTTGTTACATTATAAGACAATACTTGTATTATATTAAACGTAGCATAAACTTTTGCTTAGATCATGCTAAAGGTTAATCATTGTTGATAGTTGATAGTTGACTGTAAATAGAAATAAATGCTTGAATTATAAATTGTAAAAAAAAAATGTATTATGTATAGTGAATAGGCTAGAAATAATACAGCTTTATGTTGTCATTGTTGTTATAATACTATGTTACATATTATGTATATTTGAATACAAACCTGTACAGTTCTGTTCTGTTTGGGACACGGGACATGGGACCATTGTTTTAAGTTTTACTGTAAGCTTTTTTAAATACAAAATACAATTATTGTAAACAAGAAAGAAAGAAATATACTTGTGAAAACCAAATGTCGAATCGAACGTTTTCATTGTCGACTGTAATATGTAATATGTAATAATACTTATTGTTATTGTTTAATATTTTATCTATACATGCACCGCAAAACAAAACAAAACAAAGGAAAATAATTTGTTACATAAATATAGAATAGTTGTATATCTTTAAACTTGATACTTGATACACATATCGATTTTTGTTAGGAAAATGGGGAAAATTGGGAGAAAAAAAGATACTAGTTTAGCAATGTTTTTGTAATGTGCTGGACAATAAAAACGTGCAATTAAATGTTTTATTTCAAGAGAAAAAGAAACAGCTGTGTCATCCTTTTTTATTCAAACTCACAAATAGAAATAATTTCATCTTTTAAAATTTGCCCACAATTAAAGGTAAATATGCTCCAGTTTTTGCTGTAATTTTACTTTATACTTTGGAATTTTTCTCAACTAAATCTGAACTCATTTATTATTCATCCGTCATCCGTCATCCGCATTATTTCTGCTTTTTTTATCATACATATTGTGTAACATGTAACGTATGTAGAGAATATAGTTTGACAAGAGGTTCGTCCGTTTGATGTCATAATCAAATACATGTCAAAAGTATAGAAAAGTCTTTATGGGTGGAAAATTCCTCACACGGCACCAACTTTTCAATGATAATTATTATGTGAACATTAGACACACGTACAAAATAGCTATACCGCATACCGCATACATCTTTCATCGTACATGGACGTATTTGAGTAAAATAGTATTGACATAAAATATTTGCACACTAAAAAAGGACTCACTCAACAGATTTTGACGTAAACTTTTTCGTGAGAAGTCCCAATGCCAATGACAAGATGAAAATCTTCATTCACATGCCACGTACATATTTCCATACATATACATTGGTGCACGCACACGTTATTCTCATGCCGAGCTGGACACTGTGAAGCACAAAGAAACATCAATATCAACAACAACCACGTGTGTACATGAATAGTGCAGATATTCAGATGTGTACATGTCTTTGATGTTCCATGTACCTCAAAATATTATGCACTTTGTACTTGATAACATATGTGAAAACTCACAAGAACATTAGCTCCATCATAAAAAAATCTCTCACTCCATCCGTCAATGCATACCATACCATGTATGATGTATGTAATCCTGACAATCGACAATGAAAATACCTGTCTACTGCCTATACAACAATATTGAGTATTGAGTATGCATTCTCGTACACTGCACATTCCCGCTCGGGAAACAGGAAATCAGCTGAAATGCATTTCATGTCAAAAAGGTACTTTTAAAATCTACTCATACATAATATGTACTTATACCCATATACATATAGCTGATACCGTAAATCGTAAGTCGTAATTATATGTCTACATGAATAAAATGTATCAAAGTGTTCACATATGTAATAATAATAATAATAATAATATGATGATGATGATGTATCTGTATTCCTGTACTAAATAATATTGGTAAAACCGTAGTTGAACAAAAGGAGAGTGAGATTTTCGGGCTGCGATGAAGATTCATTGACGTGTGAGGTCTAAAGGTCTTCTCAACAGTAAATGTATTCATTCCTCCATTCATTCATTCATTCACTCACTCACTCTTGTATATTTTCTACATTCTATTCTATTTTCTATTCAACTATGTTGAATCCCTCTTATTCACATTCTACATTCCACAATAGCTCAATGTTCCCTGTTGGATCTTTGATATTTGAGTACTCGATTCTCCATTACATTGTACATTCTTATTCAATAGTGTGCGAAAAAAGGCTTGAGTCTTGAGACTTGAGTCTTTTGAGTTTTGAGTTTTTAGACACGTGAAATCCAAGTATAGGCTATACAATATAAAACACAATACAATACACTATTTACTATTTCTTGAACATGCAATGTATGCAATTTTTTAGTCACAAGAAGATGACAAATAAATAATAAATAACGTATTGACAAGTATTAGACTTACAATTTACATTAAGCGGATATACTTTTTATTTGTGTACACTGTACAGTGTACAGTGTACGGATTGTGCTTTTCTTCATCTTTCTACTGCTAATGCAGATAAGTACATGTCATGCTCTATACTATTGTCATCCTGAGTGAAGGAAAGGAATTTTGCACTGTACTTGTATACTTGTACGAGTACTTGTCATGGCCAAATTGTTACATGTAGAAAGCATGTCAACATTCTACATTCTACCTACATTCCATTCCTATTTACTATTTACCCCTGTGTGTTTGCTCTTTTGTTATCAAGATTTCAAGATTGACACTTGACAAGTATCATATTATGCAAAAGTTATTGAGACATATTTGAAATTTTTCTCTAGAACTCTAGACTTTATTTCATAATCCAAAATACAAAATACAAACAACAATTATTATCATTACATGTCAATAGTGATAAATGAATAGTGACAAATTCCAAGTTTCATGATTTGAAGATTATCTATAATCTATAATATTGAATACTGACTTGTCACTGTATAAATCTGTATTATCTTAAACCTATAAGTTAAACGAGTTGGGCCTTACATTGTGTTTAATTTTTTAATCCTTGAAAACATTTTATGACTTGATTTGTGATTTAAGTTTTGTTCTGATTGCTGATGCCTCGATATTTTTCATGTATTTTTAAGTTTTAATTTTTTTTATTTCAGTTGTTCCTGGTGTTTAATATTACATAGAGTTTTTTTTTAGCAGGAGATGAACGTGAATGTGATGATCATGATCATGATCATGATGAGCTACTCAGTTTTCCAATCCTCAATCAGGAGAGAAAAAAACTATTCATTTATTTATTTACTTGCTTTTTTGCCTGTTTGTCTGTGATTTTTTCTGTCTTTCCTCTTTGAATATCATCTATCCTTTCGATAATCCTTGTTACAGCAACAACAATGTACAATGTCCAGTGTAAACTGTATATAGAGAGAAAGACACAAGTCCTTGTCGAGGTTTTATCTAAAGAGAAAGAGAGAGAGAGAGAGGGAAAATGATAATAGAATGGAAATGAAGAGGATGCTGTCAAAGAATAAACATTTTTTTTGTAGTTTGAATTTCCACCTCAATCACTAGTCACTACAGTCACTCGCCAACGACCAGAGACCAGACTCACTACGAGGACTTAAGTTGTACATTGTACAAGGATCTTGTATCTTTTATAGATATTTATGATGTACAATGTGTATACTCAGTGCTCAAGATGCATGTTCAATCTACATTATATACATTCTACATGCCCTCCGTCGTTGTTGCATCACAGCAGCTAAGCGACTACAAGGAGCAAAAACCAAGCAGAAGAAGAAGAACAAGAAGTCCGAGAAACCAAGATGAAGATGAAGAGGAGCAACAACTGTGGCCTGGCCACAATACAGTAATAATAATGATAATAATATTCTCGTGTGTGTCTATCTATCTATCGTTGTCTGTCACTCTGGTATACAACTTGATTAATTCCGTTTCATGAAGACTTCATTAAATCTACGTTTTTTCCCACTATTTGTATTTTGTATACATTTTGAGAGGACCACAGACCTCAGTCCACAGTCCACAGTCCACAGTCTACAGTCATCATCAAACAAGAAAGAAGAGATAAAGATGAAAAGAAGAGAAGAGAGAGAGAGAGCTTTAACATTCTGAGTGAGTGAAGAGTTTTTAAAAAAGCCTTCCAACTTTTGTTCTTTTTATCTTGTGTAAGCAAACAAATAAATATTGAATAATCTCTGCTTTGAGGGCCACACACTTGTTCGAGTACAAGTACATTTTGATTCATTTTTTCCACTTTTCCCCCTCCTTCTTCTTCTTCTTCTTCTTCTTCTTCTTCTTCTTCTTCTTCTTCTTCTTCTTCTTTGGCTACTTGTTCTATTTGTATTTGTATTCTTTGAGGCTTTGAGGATGCCACTACGGAGGAAACAGAAAGTAATCTTCAATCGTCATTCGATTCACTAGTCAAGGACTCTTTTTTATCTACTTGGGACTAGGGGTTGTCAAGACGGAAGGCGGATTTTTATTAGGATTTTTCTACGCAGCGTCCCCGATTTTTTTTCCTATTGATTTTTTTAAAAAAAAAACTTATTTTTCAATCATTCAATTTTCAGTCCATTTCATTTCAGGCTGTAGGCACACTTACCAGTTACTAGATTTCAATTTCGATTCTACGCTCCAAATTCCAATAAATATGTATTACGGCTCAAAATAGAGCAAAAGAGTGGATGGTGTGGTGGTTGCAACGTATCTACTATCTACTTTATACTTTATATTTGATCTCATTCAGTTCACTTTAAAAGTAATGTACTGTCGTTTAGAATTTGAACTTTAGAGTTTAGAGTTTGGAATTTGGAGCTTTTTGGACTTGTCAATAAACGATTGATAAATATTGAATCTTTATGTAAGGAGAAGAAGAAGGAAGAAGAAGAAAGTCACAGAGTACATGGGGTACATGGGTACAAGTGTACAAAAACTTTTCGATTATTTATACGAGTTGAAGAATGAGATGATGGTTTTTATATGTATTTTATACATCTCGTTACGCCTTTTGAGTCAAGTTATCTTACAACGTACAATATACAAGTATTATTATTATTATTATTTCTCCACCGTTTCGACGTTCGACTGCGGTTGGTCGTTATTTTTTTGCTTGTTATTTGCACTGGACAAGTGCCTACCTCCCATCATTCAACTCTTTCTCTCCCTCTCCTGTCCTCCATTCTACATATACATTTTAACTCGTCTAATGGCATCACATCTTGCTCAATCCAATCCATCCATTCTGATTCTATAAAATTATTCACCCTGATGCATCACCATCGTCGTCATCATCATTCACTTTTCACTGCTCACTATTCACTCTATCTGTTCTATGTTCTATGTAGAAGATAAACAAACCTAAGCATTCATATAAGAAAAAGTAATTTCATTCATAGATACATTTGACTCTTGACTACTGACTACTCAATCCCAAACTCAATTCCAATTTTAATATCATAGTTGATAGCTCAAAGCTCAAAGCTCAAAACAAAATGGAAGAAAAATAATCAAATAGAAAAATGTATGATGTATAAAGAGTATTATTTACACTCCTTTCCTACTGAAACAGTAATGATGAAAGTCCAGGTATAAAAGAACCTCAAATCTCAAGTCTACATTAAAAATTCAGTAGATAGAATTGAAACGGTTTCATTAGTATTATTTCAGGCTCAGTTTTTCCTACTTTTTGATATTTTGAGCATTATTTACAAATAGATAAGAAATAAGGCTATTGAGTCATTTTTTATGTTATGTTTTTTACCTGTTTTAGTAAAGTCTTGTGAGGATTGCTGAGTTGAGTAAGAAGTAAGACGCCAAACGTGCAGTCAACTATGTTTGTATCGATATAAAGTTACTAAAATTACAATCCAAAACCCCGAAATCTCTATTTGAAATACTTGAAGTAGAAGACTCAAGTTTTAAAAGTGTCTCCTTCTTTCTCATCTGTACATTGAAAATTGTACGTGTGCGCGTGTTGTTTGGTGTTTGGGGACCGTAGTTTGAGGATAGTGGATAAAATAATATTATGAATACCAGTATGACGACATCCCAGGAAAAACAACATCAAGTGCAACAAGTGGAGTCAAGAATCGTTGGGAGTTCTCAAAGATGAGTAAGTTGTTTCACCTTTGTTACTTTTTTACACTCAGAACTCAAAGCTCAAAACTCAAAACTCAGAGTTCTTTAAAAGATCAAAGTAGACATGCATGTTTTTTATCTGGCTCATATCTCATATGTATGTATGAGTGTCAGTGCATCGTCCTATTTTTCCAAAGGTTCTATTTCTTTGACTACCTTCTCTGAGCTCTAATGCATTACTTGTTTTGGGTGAAAAACTCTACAACCTTCTCAATTTTAAGCATTAATTTCCTTCAAAAATAAAATATAAAAAGCTTGCTGGTGATGTGATTTTTGTAATAGTTCACGTACATATTTACAAGTTTTGATACAGTTTTTGGACTGGGGGAACGCATCTTCATAATCATGAGGACAATCGAACAACTCATATTTAAGAAAGGAAGAAAAAATTTTAAAGATGCACCTACGAGTGTACGAGTGATGCATTATGAATACAAATATAGATATTTTTTATGTATGGTATAAAAAGTTGGTACACGCTACAGATATACGCACACTGACACATTCAGCAAAAAAAAAAAGAAATCATGTGCGTCTTCCATTGTTTCAGTACCTAAGTATTAAGTATACTCAAAGTTTTATTCGTAGTATCTCTATATTTTATTTGTATATTGCGCATTATACATTAAACAATGCAGTAATATGCTTATTACAATCAGGATTAAAAAAGGGGTATTTTATATGTACAGTAGACTTGAAACTCGAGACTTGAGACGAAAGCTCAAAGAAGGTGTCAAAATAATTAGCGCTATCATTTCATTCTACACGAGGATTGACACATCTTACACCTCGCCGTGTTCATGACGCCTACTGTAATTTTTTTTAATTACTTTGACTACAGTTGTACTTTCATTGTCATTTGCCATTGCATGTATAATGTAGAATGTAGAAGGAATTAGTACTGCTATCTCTTCATACCAAATATATTAAATGTGCGTACATTTACACACACATAAATATTAAATATCTCACCATTGACGACTGACCATTGACCATCAGCCGTCACCCATCAACTATCAAAATTACAACAATGACAATAGCAGTAATAATTCAAGCCATTTTATGTTGTGTTTGGTCTAGAGTCTAGAGGAATATAGTCACGTGTATCTTATATTGTAATTGTAATATTGTATATTGATTTGTGCATGGAAGGGTGCTATAATAAATGTTCTCCTTTTGATATATTGGCCACACACCACACACAACACACAACTTGTGTAATAGAAAACTAGGTCTAATTGAATCAACGTGAATTATTGATAATATTATTGCAGGCATTTGGTAGCTTGTACTAAAAACAATTCAATCAGCAGAGTGTACATTTCTGTATACAGTATGCAGTATGCAATGTACAGAATGCTAAGGAGCAAAGAAAAAAGAAAAATATTTTCATTCAGCCTTGGTGTAAAGAATCAGATGGACACTAGACACTAGACACTAGACTCTGTACATAAACATAAGGTAGATAAAAAGGCAAACACAAACACAGAGAGATAGTGAGAATTGAATTACCTACATATGTCTAGACTCTTGAGGAACACGAAGCCTCCTGTCAAATACAATAACCTACCACACAACTATCATGTATGCAAGGAAAACAATACAAAATTCCTTTTCATACTTCATACATACTACATACTCAAAACTCACAACGTACAACTTGCAACTTACAACTTTTAGTCAGTCTACTTTTGTTTCATATTTCATATCGGAGTGGGTGAACGTGTAACGTGTAACAATGTATACGTAGTACGTAGATACATGAAGAATTCAAGTCAAGAGTCAAGAGTCACCACTGCTCAATACTCAATGCTCAATGCTCAACTTTCTCTCTCATCTCTCACTCACTCACTCACAAGTCACAAGTCAGTAATGTTTAATATGCTCCTGAAGTATTATGTGCCAAATCCAAGGGTCGTCAAAATGTATAAAGAATAGCAATGAGCTTATCTCTATGTTTTTATCTCTTTCTGTATATAATATTTGATAAACGATACTCGATACTCGATGCTCCATGCTCCTTACATTCAAGCACAAAGATAGATGTTTATATAAGATTATGAAACAAGTATTTATCGTTATTCGTTATAAAATATAAAGTCCGCTTATATGCTTCAATATAAAATATAATGTATAATGTGTGTGTCCATTGTAATGTACACATGTACTGAAACACAGTAACAATCCTACTAATTGTCCATCATATCATAATCATAAAAATTAAGAAAACTCATCGTCGTCCTTCTCTCTTCATATTCAATGTACAATTCAAAATATCCAACATGTTTTTATTCACTACGGAGTACAGAGTACAGAGTACAGAGGAAAAGCATCAAGTTTTCTAAACTGTACACATTTTGTATTACAGAATACAAAATACAAAATACAGAATACTCATCCACATCTACTTGTACTTGTACTTGAGAAGATAAAAGTTGGAATCGAAATGGTCAAAAATCAAAGTACTCGTATGTATATTATGTGTATTGAATCGAAGAGAAGAAGCTTCATTTTACAGTACTTTGTACTAGCTAGCCAGTAGTCAGTAGTCAGTAGTCACAAGTCAGACGAAAGAAGTAAGAGAAAGAGACAGACCTGGCGACGTTGGAAATGAATTAATTGTTAAGCGCATTCAAAACATTTTAAGAGGTCGATTATCTCTGCACTGTGTATTGTGTATTAAGTATCGTGTATTGTGTATTGGCATTCACATGTTCATTTTAACTTACTCATTCTAATTCATCTCTAACCTGAGTTTTTCTAGTAGTCGACCACTATACAGTGCACAGTGCACAGTGTACAGTTTACAGACTCGGGTTTTTGTACAGATATGACAGAATTTATGAGTTAAATTAAAGAATGGGATGGAGGATGGAGGATGGACGATAGACAGATACAGAATACAGAATTCTTAGACTACAAATGGGATTTAATGCAATTGACAACAAAAAAATAGAATATGAATTCATTCTGTATTCTGAACTCTGAATTCTGGAGCCCTGTTTCTAGAGTCAAGATCAACAAAACATCTGAACAAACTACAAACTACTAATCTTTCAGATGTTCTGCTTTTTTCCCGGTTTTATTAAAAAATACATACATGTAACAACAACAAGGAACATTTTGTTCTCTAAAACCAGTACAAAATGAGTTTCATATAGTCAAAGTTATTGGTTGTGAACTGTAGACAAATCTTCGATATCAAAAATCCAAAGGTTGATTTTCTGTGTCTTCCATCTTCTAGTCAACGCATGTATGATGTGTGTATTTTTTGACATTTTTTGCATAGGTGAACATTGAGCATTGAACATTGAATATGATGAGTGAGTCGATATTATTATTCGTATAATGAGGATCATAATATCATATGTTTGGACTTTAGACTTTGGACATTTGAATGGGTCTATGTCGTATTGTGCGAGTTATTGCATTCAAATTTGCATTCCTATAGGAAGATTTTTTTTGATGGTAGGCAAAGTAATTCACGCATTCAAAATAGCTATGTACAAATTCTATATTATAATATGTTATGTGAATCTTTATATTACAAATATTGAGTATTGAGTATATGCGGCTCTAATAAAATCACAGTTATAGGATTACATTTCTATTATTGAAAATGAAATTGAAATGTGCGTTTTTCATTGTCCGTAGACCACAGGGTACATGTAAAAAGGGGAAAAGTGTAAGTATTGTTGTTTTACTATATGTACACTCCACATTCACCATCACTCAATACTCAAGTCTCAATACTCAATGCACTGAACACTGAACACTCATGAACATTGAAATTTATACAATTTGTACAATATGAGCAGGTTGACGGGATATCAGATGGATGGATCATTATCCAATTGTACACTGTAAACATTCAAAAGCTCGTACATAATATATAAATAATATAGCTTTGCAAAATATTTTCTTGTCCCTCTTGTATCTTGTATACACTAGTAGTTATTTTCATGACAACTAGACTTTTTTATTCTCATTCTGTGTTTTGATGTGTTGTGCGTGTGTATATGTGTGTGTGTTATTGTGTGCGCCCATGATCATTCATGAATGAAAGAGTGGGCATAATATTATTCATCAGATCTCCTCGGACGCAAGACAATTTATAATTTAATAATAATATTATTGATTATTGATATGAAATATGAATATGAATAAGAATACGAATATGAATGATATTTGATAGCCGAGTCGCGCGATCAATGAATTTCCATCATAAAAACTTCTGTGGAGCCAATACTCACCTATTACCTAGATATGCATGGGATACTATTGCTATTGTTATTTACGAGTTGTGACGTCTTCTACGTTCTACGTGCACAGTGCATAGTTACTTGTGCTTGCTTCTTTATTCGATTGCTACATTCTTCTAAATATATACTATATAGTATATACCGTACTCATATAACTTATAACTCGGGCTATGTAAATACAGTTTGAAGCATTAAAATGGACACCACATATTTTTGAGGGTCAGGGGTCATGTTGATGAGATTTCCTAGCGGTAGCTCTAATTTCCCACTACAAAGACGTGGGACGTTCACTGTGTGTAAATCAAACTTATGTAGACTCATAAGCTATTAGCAGTGAATATTCCAATAGTATCTGTACAATGTATGATTCGGGACAAATTACAAATTCCATTGAGTAATTCTAACACATATTATTACCATCATGTATCAATATCTCAAGATCCAACGAGTAAATTACTCGTCCAAGATGTGTCTTGTGTGTTGTGCAGTACAGTAAAGTAAAAGAAGCAGAAGTAGTAGATGCAAGACATCAATACCAATACCAATATCAATATCAATGGGTCGCCATATCATAAGTGTTTATTGTAGCATGGACATTATAGGTTTGTAATTGTACGCCACATGTTGCTCCGTCTAATGTGTACAAGCAACGTGAGGTTACTTCAATCGAAATCACCATCATCATCATCATCATCATAGTTTTAGATACATGGTCTCATATTTGTATTGTACATGTAACATGTAACATGTAGTTAGTGTCATTTGAATTTGAGATTCTATCTCTTCATCGCTTTCATATATTTGATATTTGATAGACAAACATTTGTTGTGTCCCTCCGTCATCTTCATAACATAACATAACATATAACAAAACATAACAGAACAGAACAGTGTCATGAACGTGCATACATATGTATTGATTTTATTTATTTATTTATTATTTTTTACATCCTTTTGTCTGCTAAGGATACGAGCATTTCTACAACATACATACATGAATGTAAACATTGTATCAATAAATCTGCATGCACCATCCACGTACATGTATAATGTATACTAATCTCATGGACAACAGACAAAAGGGACAGAGACATTATCAAAATATCTTGGTTTATTTTTATACCTCTCACATCTCACATCTATTCAAACCTCAAAACAGATAAAATTTCTCGTGGTGTGAAAGTGGAGGGGTAAAAAAACCAAAAAAAAGAAGCATAATGAAAAAACACGTATAAATTTATGTGTGTTACATGCACTAATTTTTTTGCTTCTAGTCATGACTATGCCAATTGCCAATTATCATTTAGCCGTTTGCTCAATTTTATTGATAGATGGGACAGTAAACGATGGCTTGAATGAAAACTTGTGATTATAAATGAGAAGCGATTAAATATCAATATCAATATTTCTTGTGTATTGTGTATTGTGTACCTACGATGAGCTCAGAAGTAGAACGATTTTACATTTCACCCCACCAGACTCTCATCATGGAAAACAACAATAATAATAATTATTATATTTTTTCATTATTCAATAACAATATTAATATGGCATTCGCATAGCTAAATAAGTAAAGAATATTAGTGATTATAGCGACCAATAAATAAATTACCTTTTTAATGTCTTCATTAACCATGTGCAGTCAATAATAATGAATATTTTTAGACAAATGCAAAATAAATATAAAATAATGGCATACACATTTATTTGTCTATGTGTTATACGTTATACACAAGAAGATATGCTAAATATTTATGCTTTGTAATTATTTTAAACGTTGCCAAAAAAGTATTCTTTTTTTTGTCCAAAGGATTTTTATTTATGGTAATTTATGCTATTCCCTTTTCTCATGTGTCATTTTAATGAGAATTTTCATCCTTAATTTTCGATTTCAATTTCAATTTCAATTTGAGTACTGTGTACAAAGTACAAAGTACAAAGAAGTGCAGTAATATTTTAGCGTAATGATGCTGCCCGTAGTCCGTAGTCTGTAGTCTGCATTAGAGGTAACTTCTCTCCATCGTCTATCGTCCAAGATCCAACAGGCAATGAGGATTGAGGCTCTTGCCTTAATTTGGTGAATCATTCTATCATTTTATGAGAATGATGATGGTAATAATAATAATTATTATTACCTACTTCCCTTTCTTTCTTTAGTTTGGTTTGGTTTGGTTTCTCTATCTTGTTTTGCGGTTGGTAAATCCTCTAAATTTTAAATGATTACAAAGAAAGACAATCTTATGGCTTTTTGTTTAGATAAGGCGTTCCAACTCTATAACAATAATCATAATGACAACAATAGTCATAAGTTTTGTCGAGTAGCGCGGAGGATGGATGATGGCCGTCCGTCACAACTATAGAATATAGAATGTAGAATACAGAAAATGCTATGTATAAATGCTTTTATCTTTTATCATTAGCTTTTTTTCATTACGTTCTTGTATCTGTATTTTGTATATTGATATTAAATAAGGAAGCACAAGATTTGTGAATGCAGTACAAGAAAAATATTTTACATTTGATGAGATTTATAATTTACAATTTACAAAACACTTGCTCACATTTCCTCTTTATGGCACACGAACGCACATTGTGCATAATTTCTTTATTATACAAAGACCACAGACGGCCAACATACGATACAAAGTACAATATATCTACAATCTACATCCAACCTCTGGTGCTGTAGGAACGCAGTCCATCCACAAAAGTAGCCAAAGTTGTCTTAAAATCTATCTATTAAATAGCAAATAAATTTACAAATACACGTATGCACAAGAATTAAGAATGCACAAGAGTTTATGAAACAAAAAAGGTTCCCCTGTATAGGAAAAAAAACAATTTAACCGCCAGCCAAATAAAAATCAAAAGTCAAGCAAGATCAAAGCAAGAACTAAAAGGTAAGAAAAACGTCATACAGTTATGGTATTGAAATTTATGCACGTGTGTGTATGATTTTACTGCATCCATAATCCATACTCTGTATACTGTATGCACACGGTTTTAATTTCAACAGCACATAAAATAACATGTAACATATGGTTCGTGTGGGTAAAAAGTAAAAAGGTAAAAGATAAAGAAAGAGAGGACGTCAGATGATGATCATCAGGATGGTAATGATAATGATGATTTCAAAATATTATGCCTTACATAAAATTATCTTACGAGCTGTTAGGTTTCTCAAGTCGACGTTCTTGAGACTTGAGACGCAAGACTTGAGACTCTTTAACTTTAAACTCTACTGAGCTAAAAAAGAAAGAGAGAGAGAGAGAAACAAAGGTACGGGGCTTTGTTTGGCTCATTAAAATAATAATAGTCCACAATTTTAGGCGACAATTTGGTCGGGTTGGTCTGTAAAAAAGTTCAATGGGCCATGACTTTATTTTATTATAATTCCTTGTGGTTGGTTTTTCGTTATAGTTTTATGTTCACGCTCTGTAAGATATAAAAATATAAAATCTTGTACATGCATATTATATGAAAGATCATTCAATGTCTAATGCTTTTCTGAAACATAAATGTTTCATAGTTCTTAGGAATATTATTTATTATTTATTTATATTTTGAATTTTGAATACTGTACTAATCATAATCATTATTATTCATATTCAAACTTTTTTGAAAGTATTTCTCACTAGGAAATACAGATATTTACAAATACAAAATACAAAGTGGAGTACACTGTTTTATTCACTAAATAACAGAGTATTTATCAATATTATTCATACAATTTCAACTGTTCCAGTGAGACTGAAAATGATAGGAAACTGTAGAATGTATAATAATAAAAGCTCACAAATATGTATTCATGTGTTGCCGTTTCTGTTCTCCGTCTCTCGGTTTCTCTTGTTCTGTCTCCAGCCATAAATTATGATTACACACTCTGTGTGTAGTGTGTATTGAGCATTGAGCATTGAGTATTGAGCCATTATATTTTTAACAGTAGAGTAGTTTTTTAGTTGTGTGTGGTATGTTGCGGCGAGGTATGATTTTTCTGGCTTTTGTACCTGGTGAATAGTGAGAAAACTCGATGAATGAAGAAGAAAAGGGAAAGACGGCGAAGGAGGATGAAGAGCGCGGGGATATGAGAAAGTTGAAATTTGGTTCATTAAATCGTAATAAATCTGTTCTCGCCAGAGAATGACCTTTCCTGGCCTTTTCTGAATGAAAAAACTACTAGAGTAGGAGTCATAATGCATAATGCATAATACATCATACTCTTTTGAACCATTATGAACCATTAATTCCTCTAAACTCTGTATAATGTATAACTCTGAGCTGTGTAGATAGTAGATATTCATAATTCCATTACTTTACTTTACCATCCGTATAAAATTCATGACTCTTGATTCTTGATTCTTGATCCATGCGTACACAAAATACACTATATTTTATAATGTAATAGCGGAAATGCTGACAGTGTGTATAAGTATTTACTATTATTATTATTATTGTTGTGGTTCTTCCTTTTGATTTTGTCCATACCTACAGCTAGGTGTACTTCCACATTGTACATTCTATATTCTTTATTGGTACCGCATCTACCATCTATACAAATGTAGATTGTGGTTCCTCTGCACTTGTAATAAAGTACCTACAAAATAACAACAAAGGAAATTAAATGAGTGTGAGAATACCAAAAGAGCCGTTGCCGCCATCATCTAGAAACTAGAAACTATTGTAAAAACTAGGATACATAGAGTAAACATACCTACTTACATACTTACAAATATACATGAAAAATGTAGGTAAGCGGATAATTTGTAAAGGAAATCCAGGATCCTTACTTATTTACTCACACAAGAGAATAATGGACTAAAACCCAAATAAGCCTCTTTAAAAAGTCACAAAGTAAGTAAGTAAGTGAGACAGTTGTAGCCCACCTTTGTAGTTGTCGCCCATCGTCCTCGTCCACTTCATGACAATATGACAACTTTTTGTAGGAAAAAAAGAAAAAGAAGAAGAGAGAATCCGACAGGTTTTTTTTCCTTTGCTTCTTTTCATTTTTTAAAGATAAAGTACCTTAAGGACACAAATACGACCATGTTTACAGTTTGCACACAAAGTATAAAATCTCTCTTTGAATATGAATATGAGGAAGAGAGGTTGAAAATTCCTACAAGTTTGTAGGTAAAACATCAACAGTATTATTATTATTATATGACTGTTTCTGCAGGTTGTACAATACATAATGCACAATCTCTCATATATTGGGTGTACATTGTACATTGTAAATCTACATACAGAAACAGAATACAGATATATGACTGCTGTTGATTATTAAAAATGTGTGTGGTAGAGTAAAAAAGTAATGAAAAAAGGGAGAAGGGAGGAAAGATGAACATTGAACATTGAACATAGAGAGGATGGATGAGTCTATCAAAAAATCCAACCATATATTTACATTGTCGTAAATAATCCTAAATGATCACAATGGCAATAATCATAATAATAAGCGCATGTACTGTATGATATTGAGGACCATCCTTGAGTCATTCCCTCACATGAAGGTACCCATTTATTCTTTGTGGTTCTGTAGTTAGTAGTTATGTCCGTCGTATTAACTTATTATGCTCTGCCCACACATATCCGTATTTACGCTTGTAGTCTTACTCCTTTTCGTTTTCATCCTCTGTCCTCTGTTCCCTGGTCATTTCGGTCTCATGAGCTTGGATGATGACCACAGATATGAAAACAAGTACAATGAGATGATGATCAAAGTCAAAAGGGAAAGAAACATGAAAAAAGTAATGTATACTGATGCAGGTAAACAAAAAGAGCGGACCTTTGCACAATGTACAATGTACATTGTATACTGACCGGACCGTGCGATGAGTTTTTATGGCTGTATGATGAATCCACTTCCACAATATGCTGATAATTAGACGGAGAACTAGTAGTTTTATAGGTCTAGACTTTTGGTGGACTGGACTCTTTAAAACGGAGCCAGAGAAATTTTCAAACCTTTTTCTTATTAAATGAAGGTGAATATGAATATGAATATGAATAACGAACAAGAATGTACAAACAGACTAAATTTACTTGAAATGATAAAACAAAGTTCATGCTCTGCTCGTTGTTTACAATTCGTGGTAGATTCATTGCGTCGGATATCTACACTTATTGTGAAAATTGTATTTTGAAAGCATTCAAAATGCAAATCCCAGTTTTATGAAAAAAATTACGTGGGAAGTGGCAAAATGTCAACAATCACTAGTTGCTCAGAATGAAGAGTGAACAGTTAGAACTGTGAATAAATACTGAATACCATTTCGGGAAATATATAAGCTTGTAAATTGTAAATGTCTCACATACTTTTATATAGTCACTCTTTTAAATAAAACTTTACAGTAAAAGATCAGCTCCACGTTCAAGACATTCGAGGTAACACATAATGGGTTATGTGTATCATTCAAGTTGTCGTCGTTTGTCGTTGTCATTGTGGTTGTTGGTATTTGATATTAGGTATTTGCTCGTGAACAGTCACCTGCAACTGTGAAATCAATTTGAAAAGGAGCTTTTGCTCAAATAAGGACAAACCTCAGGTTTTATTTTACAATGATACATTTGCAGAATTTATTAGAATGGCCTCAACCTCGTGAATTGTGATTAAGGCAGTGCCTCACTTCTCACTATTCACTATTCACAGTACCGAATTCATTCACTCTGCTCTCTGTTTCACGAAAGCTCTACCTGTAGTCTAAATTCTAAATTCTACATTCATAAGAGCAAAGCAAGTAGAGATACATGGTGTGCGTCGCACATTGCACATGTAGCGGAGAAGTCAACTCAAAATCCAAATCCAAATCCAAAAATCATCACAGTTTTTTCTATTTTTCCTGTGCATATGAAGGTACAAGGTAGAAATATCTATGTATGCATACATTTTACATGTATCCTGTCACTTAAAGCAGTATAATAGCAGTCATTGCTTGTTTTGTTTGTTCATTATCCTGGGATTGTAAATTGTAATGGACCTTTCGAGAAACTCACCAGTCACATTTATACAAATCAAAATCCAAATCTAAATAGTCCGTGATAATATTATTCTAAATTAACGTCAAAGCTTAAAGCACACAGACTTTTCCCCACCAACGCTCTAAGGAAACTTGGCTCATTTATTTATGCATTGTACAAACCACACATAAAAGTATGTAAAGTATTATAATATCAATCTTTTTACAATAGCAGTGGTCAAGGAAAAATACTTTGGGATTTGGCATTATAAAAGAAATGTTCTAGCTTAAATATCTCTTAAATAAAAATGAGCTTTTATGCTTTATGTTTCTAACTATGAAATTATCAACTAAAAATCTACTATAGAATAAAATGAAAACCATGTATTTTTCAAGTACATGACTGAGAATGTGCGCTACAACGTTAAGCATTGCTGATTTTGAAATAAAAACGCCTGCATAAGAAATAAGAAATGAATGAATGTATTGGGAAAATTGTTTCAGCAGGCATAATGTCTATAGTCTCTAGTTGTGTTTGTATTGCATGTTTGTATTTTGTATTTGTTTTTCATTGTCTATTATCCAAATGGAACAAAGTGGGAGGCTATTAAATGAATGGAATGAGTTGGGTTGTAACTGAAGATAAGATTTAAAGATCCATTAGTTTTGATTGCTTCAAAGAGATTGAAATTGTTTTATTTAAATTCAAATACATTTATTTTACTTTATTTCATTCTAGTCTAATAAGATTTTCCTAGTTTGTAGTTTGTGTATTCAAAGTGACGTTGTTTAATAAGTATTCCGTCTGTAGACTTTAGACACTAAATTCTAGAGTTTTCGTTGTAGGCAGTTGCCTTTGAATTATGAAGATGGAGAAAATCTGGATATTTCCTCCTGACTACATTTGTCAATTGAGATTTTTACGTATATATGCAGCATAAAGTATAAAGTATAAGTAAAGCTATAATATAATATAATGCCTAGTTATAATATAGTTTCTAGTTAAAACAATACAGAATACAGAAAACACAGACTTTTAATGTACCCACTTTTTTTCTATAGTCTGATGAACAACAGTGGTGGCGACAAAAGGGTAACAAGATGATTTTTTGCAAGGGAAAATCAACCAGAAGCAAGTTTAGTATAAAGTATAAAGTGACACTTTGACTCTTTAACTGAGAATGATTTAGTGCAAATGAATCCTAATGAGATGATAGATTGATAAGATTATAGTAGAAAAAATGTATGTATACCTGTTCCATTCTGTGTACTGTGTACTGCGTACCTAAAGATTGACGAGCTTGTAGTGTTTGTTTTTGCACCTCATAACTTGCACTTGTAATACCAATATGTACTGGAAAAAATGTGGATGGAAGGTCAACGACAATTCTTTTGTAATCCTGTAAATGAACAAACACAATGAGGAAAAAGGTGTAAATGAGAGTTGAAAGGCAAAAAGTATTCTTCTTCTTTTTTTCTGTTTTGATTTAATTGTTCTCTTGGTTTTTTATAATAATACTTTTTGCTTGCATGAAAATATTATAGATGAAACTGTGACGTGTTTTTTATTGTAAATTGTAAATTGTGACCCAATGTACAGACGTATGGCATAATCTATAATCTGTAATCTTTATTCTGTGTGATACACTGTGAACATTTTGAATTTTGAATGCGTTTGACATTGAATTTTCTTGTGGATTTTTGTAAATATTTAATATTAAAGTATGGTGTATTTTGATGCTGATGAAATGTTAACATTTGATACTTTTAGTCCAAGTAGTAATAAATAAACAATTACCTACAGACTATTACACTTATTATGACGCGTCTCACTGTGGTGCATCCACTTAATTCTGCATTCTACATGTATGGAATATGGAAAATAGAAGCAACATTAACTAAATTTGTGAGGACAAACAAGAATTATCACAGCAGTATATATTATGTATTGTATAAAGGCATGGAAAGTATAGTAAATGTAAATTTTTATGACAAGTACTATAGCGTGACTATTATTGTTATTAGTATTATTATTTTTGATGCAGACTCTCTTGACTATTTTCTTTTTTATTGCTCCACTTGATGATATATTGCAAGGATTTTCATATTATTACATGTGTTACACATTGTACATTGTACATTGTACATGATGTGTAACACCGTTGTCTGTTGTGTATTGTGTATTAAAAACTTTTGTACTGATATTTGCGAGTCGTCCGATTTGGAGTTGGAATAGCTTATTTCTTCTGTCTTGTTTGTGCTTGGCTTTGGATTAGAATTTATTTGACATGGTCTGAGATAACTCACAACTCACTATTTTTTCTCAAGGGACCAAATACTGAAAACTGAAAGCGATGATAGCAACTCTTTACTCTTCGTTGACAAAAATTACCCATGCCTGTCAAGCAGAAAGTACAAGGTACAAGGTTGACTGTTTCATAAATTTTTAGAACTTAGCTCTCTTTCGTGTAGGTATATTTAAACCTTTATTTCTTTTTACTTATAATATTTTTATCTTTTATCACCTTTAGCAATCGTGTGTATCATAAACCAGAAAAAAGACAACTCTTGTAAATTTTAAAAGACAAGTACAATACTTTACCTGCAATATATTATCAGATAATCTGTAATGAACGAGCTCATTTAAATTGCCAAAAATACACTGACCACAATGGTCAATGTAAATGTATTACAGGATCTGAAATCTGAAAAATTGATTGACCAACTTTTTAACATTCTCATTCTCATTCTATGATTCTATCAGCCAAGAAATGTTACACTATTCAATAAATGATAAATGCAAAAAAAAACCGCATGCAACATGAAACATGAATGAATGATATCCCGTTTTAAATTTTGCACATGTTTATAGTTTATATGTACTGTATTTTGTATAGGCATTTTACACGTCATTGTTGCTGTGAGTTTAGAGATGGACAAGGTTTGATGGATGATATGATAAATTTTGTCCTTAATTGTCATATGTACATTGTACATTCTCACACGAGGATGCACTGGCACTACTTATTTGTTCGTATTCTTATTCGTATTGCCTCTAAAGGAATTTCTGCATGTGCATGTTGTACACATTAAAGATTAAAGTGTACAGTGTACAGCGAATGAGCGAATGATGAGCAAAATATTTACAAACCGCTTGATATGGAAACGTTTGCAAATATTATGAGAAGCCTTAAATGGTAGGATGAGAATGAGTGTGCGTAGTGGTTAGTGGTTTCTATCTGTCGTTATTCTAATGTTTTTTTCATCAAATATTAAGTAAGTAGTATAAAGCTGTCAAGAAAAATGTAGTTGTACATATTTTGTACATTGGAACTTGGACAGAGATAAAGTAAGATAACTAGATTGCGTCTCAATACTCAATCCTCAATTCTCAATATTCAATACCGTTTAAAGATGAAAAGAACAATCATCATCATTAAATACTAAATACAAAGATGACTTGAACCTTTACCCAATCTCAAGATGGTATGCATATGCATTATTATTATTATTATTATGTATCCCTGTACAGATATTTATATTTATTAAACAGTATATGTCAATTTTGTTTTCTTAAAATGGATCCGTTATGCAGGGTTGATTGCCTCAGCTAATAAGCTACACGTGCTCATCCTTGTATGTACAATGAACACGGTGTAAAATTAATGTATAATGTGCAAAAGTGTCTAAAGTCTACATCCTACATGTACAATTTTGTGCCATAATAAATAACAATTCACACGTGAAAGAGAACATGCATTATTATTACAGAGTGTGACTTTTCAAATAATTAAATTAAACCAATGACTTTTCCCCTCTCTACATTTAATTTTATTTAACACAATGTAATTGAACTAGCATGAAATGAAGTGATGAAATGACGCTGTGTGCCGAGTGTCGAGTGATGAGTTAATTACACCCAAGTAACAAGTAACTAAATACAAATGAAAATGCAAAAGCAAAGAATAAGGCACAAGATACAAGAATATCAACGGGAGTCGTATTACCATTTAATTAATTAAAATCCACACTGTCACGATAATAATTATGGGCATGTCATTCAAAAATATGGATATAGATATTTAAACATGATAATATTCTTATAAATATACACAACACGCATCTAATACATCTAGTATAGCAATCTTTGTACTTTGTACTTTGTACTGCACAGTGCACAAGAAATACGAATAGAAATACGTGATGCACTGAACTACTTGCATATGTACATTGTACATTGTAATCCGTAATCTGTTTGTTTCAACGTCAATTTATTATTGAGACTTTAGTTGTCTACCTGAGACCTGAGACTTGAGACTTGAGATAGAGATAGGGAGAAAGAGGAAGAGGGAAAACAATGGAGCTTGTACAAACAATTTAAAGTCGTGCTTCGAGTCGTGTGCCCGGTGCCGACGGTGCGGTGTCACGCTCCATTCTCCATTATCATCGTCGTGATTCCTTCATCAAGAACTTTTTTTCCTCCTTCTTCCGTTCACCTCAATTTATTTTGCTGGATAAAAAGTGTGTATCAAAGTGTAGCAGGAGGAATCAGTATTCAGTATATCACTAGACACTAGACTTTGAGAAAAATGAACAATGTGTTTCAAAGTAGTAATTTAGAGGTGTTTCCAAATAATACTCATATTATATATTATTTGGACTATATCATCTTTGCTTGTCAGCTCTCAATTTTCAGCGTGGCACACTTTCAACGTTGTTCACCTAACTACATGTGTGATACGTGAAGCTTATTATTTTCTAGCCTCTAATTCAAGAAAAACGACCAGGATCATAATAACGATGATGATGATGATGGTAATGATAAGGATGATTTTTTTTGATGATGATGTCGATCTTAGATATGTATATTTACTATTTACATACTACATACTGAAATTCAACAGTGAACAACCTTTCGTTTTGTTTTCACATAACCACATAACCAACAGGCTGGCGGTGAATGTCAAAGAAGAAGTTTTTTCTCTCAGCTTCCTGATTATTCCATTATCTTGTGATACTCTTACAATCCAAAATATACAATATACAATGAATGCTGAATGTATTGTGTATCGTGTACTGCATTTTTTATTGAAGTTTTACTTGTATTTGTGTGTGATATGGAAAAGTAACCAAAAACTATAGTCTTATCGCTCCAGTGGTAAATCACGAAATGACTTTTTTATTCTTTCTACATTCTAGATCTCAGATTCTAGACCAATTCACTCCACTCTGAGGTTTTCCCTTGTGGCTGTTTATTGCCTAGTGTCTCGGATCTGGAATCTGGAATCTGGTTCTGGTTCTGGGGTGTCCGGAATTTCTTGAGTATGCATGTAGATTCTGTGGATAAATTTTATGGCACTATCTATTACCATGTTTTTTTTTGTTTTATGTGTACAAGATAACAATTTGTTTGAAAGCTACAAAACTTTCACATTTGAATTTGAGAGCATTAGAGAATTGCAATACAATTTTATTGATTGATTTAACATATCCTTCAGTTTTTTCAATGCACTTTTTTTATTTTTTCAAAGTCTCCATGAATAAGGATTGTTTTTCTTATCAAAATACAAAATACAGACTCGATATCTTCTAAAACCTTTAGTTTGCATCTGCACGAGTTTTGTAGACAAAACTTCAAAAAATTCAAATCAAAATGGAACTGTAAACCTGAACCGAGCTATTTTTCTAAATATTCATAATATTATCAAGGTTTTATTCCAGTTTGGAGAACTTAACTCTATTTTTTCTCACGACTGTGTATGTACTGTTCTGACTATACTATCTGTAGAATTGATTATCAATTATCAATGCTTTCATTTCAGTGTATAAAATGAATTGTTACAATTTAAACACAGATACGCATAAAAAAAGCTATGCATTCTGTAAATATTTTCAAGGTATGGGTAAATAGTAAAAATGCATGCAGCGCATAAAATGCCGAATGAAGTACCTAATACACTGAGATTTGAAGCATTGATAATCCATAATCCACAGAGAATAGAGAAAGGTTAATGTTTATGTTTAGTCGTAAATAAATCAGCAAAGTGGGACGATTATGATCACATGTTTAGAATTAGAGTAGAAAAGTAGTAATAAAGTAGGAAGAAGAAGAAGACGAAGAAGAGTGGATTGGGAAAGGGGATGATTACATATTACATGTATATTTACATTTTACATTTTACACATGTACAAGTATTTTGATAGAAATTTTTGCATTCCCACGACATTTGACCGACCATTTTAGCTGGCTCAATTGATGGTGGATTTTTGTTGGCGTAAGCACCACAGGATAACTCAGCACGAGAGCACCCAACTATGACAGTAGGGAGTCCTTAAGTCTAATAAATTTTGTCTTCAGGCCATCACCTAAGTATATTACCTGTGTTTTCCTAAGACGCTCTCTCCGTCTCCTCCTTTTCCTCCTCTTTACTTCTCTCTCCTCTGTTCGGATTCCGCAGACTCCAATCTCAAATATCTCAAATCTCTTCAAACTGTACCACTACAGATATTAGATATTACTAAGTGCCAGAGCCAGTACCAAAGTATACATAAATATCATGTATCCAGTATCCCGTATCTAGTATCTACAAAATGCAACGACTCAAATGAAGTTCACTGCAATACAATATACAGTACAATAATACAGAGAGCACACAGCGAGCAATAGAACATTCTACACTTCCAGCGTCACTACTGAACTTTATGACTCTCCAACAGCTTGGAGTTTGTACTGTTTATTATGTATGTGTGTATGTGCATTTCTTTGTACTTTTTACAAATGTATTTTTGTTTGTACAGTGTTTTTACATGATGAGTTTACACTTTACACTTTCTTACAGCACTTGGTACGAAGAACGTAGAACATAGAGTACATAGTACATAAATACATAGATATAAATACTTTGAACATTTAACATTCAAATGAAATGTTCTCATTCCCATTCGCTATTCGCTCCTATTGAAATTCAACATGTTTACATTTTGATTGCTTTTCCATCCAGTAAAATGCACTCACATTCGGATAAACACGGATCAATAAATTTGTTTTCATCATCAAATTATACCAGTGAATGCAATTCGATGAATGCCTGAATGAATGAATCAAGGAAAGAAGAATGAAGGAAATTGTGAGAAATGCAACCATTGCTTTTATGTACTTCATCTTTCTATTTATACAGTGTGCAGTGTGCAGTATATGCTATATGTATTACTTGTATATTAAAAGAACTCTAATCCCTGTAAAAGTTTTGATTTCATCACTCTGCTGTAAACTGTAGACTTTAGACTTTAGAATTTATAAACTGACTTGCGAGTCTTTGGTCTTCACATCCTTCACAAAGTCTCTCTCATTTTTATTATGCATTCGAATTTCTGCTGGAAATTCCCGGATGATAAATTAATGACATTTGATATCCATTTGTAAATTATACCAAATACCAAAGCACCACGCCATGCCACACAAAAGTTCGTAGATGATGGATTTTACACATTTTTTTGATACTATCTAAAAGGATGATGCAAATGTTTTTGTTTACTTTTTACATTTTGCATACTCTTGTCATCAAAGCTTTCTTCACTGTTTTTATGACTGGAACTGTTTCTAGTTTATTTTGCTACAATCTACAACCTGAATACTTAAAATAACACTGAGCCTACTTGTTTTTTTTCTGTCATCTTTGATCTTTACCAGTATAAAAAATTGAACTTTATTTACTATTATGAATTGTCGCAGTTTTTTTTGCACAGAATGATGTGTTCAAAAATACAAACAAACAAACATATATACAACGTGTAGGTCTCTTCTCTTGTAAAACGTCCATTGTACAATCTATAATCTTGAATCTAAAATCCCAAAAAGAAAATAATGGTACAATACAAAGTAAATGTATTATTGAAATCCTGCCAAGTCGACATGTGAAGCATGAGCTTCAAATCTGATCAGATTTGAAGAGGAAAAAAGAATATGACAAAAATAATTCATATTCATCTTCAATCTTCATATTTCATATTACTTTGTTACATCTCAGAAAATCAAAGGAATCAAGAATCAAGAATCAAGAGCCAAGTGATAATAAAAAGGAAGGTGGAAAAAAAGAAGGAAGGATCTTTACTGTCTCTCTCTTTCTCTATCCTCTGGTATCTGGTCTGTGGCATGGATCAACTTACAAATGAAAATATCTTTGGACAGGTACGGAAAAAATTTGCTCCGTCACGCCGCCTACTTTGAGATTTGAGATGATATCTGATACCCACACTCTTTTCATGTATAGATTCTCTTATCGCTATTTCTTTTTCCCATCCCTTGTCCCTTGTTATTTTTACATGGTACATGGTACATGTTACATGTTACGTGTGTCCATCCCATATGGATTTTGAATTCATGCATGCGTTCCTATCTAAATATAATATCATACATGTTTGTATTTTGTGTGTGTGCAGAAAAAATAGCCATAGCTGTACGTAGTAAAACATGGTCAAAATTTAGTTTAAATTGTGATGCGGTCATTGTCATGTTCTTCTGTTGCTCAGTTCTGTTGCCGAGTTTAAGTACAGTAAGTATATTAAGTAGTACACATGCCATCTTATTCTTTTTCTTTTCCTCTTCCTCTTCCCATCCCAATGACAAAGTTAAAAACACTTATATACGGGTTAAAAGGTAAAATAAATAAGGGGATGAATGCAGGTTCACCCACAAACCACAAACTAACAAGAAGAGGGAAAAGAAGGAAGATGAACGATATGAGGATGAATGGATTCTGAATTCTGAATTCTGAACTCTGGACGCTGGTCTCTCTAGCTTCTAAATTCTATACAATCTGGACATTGGACATTAGACATTGGACATAGAGTAAATGTGTAAGATGTAAGATGCTTTGCTCCTATTCGTATGTCGTCATGTAATGTCGTATCCCGTGTAAAGAGGTAGAATTAACTCTGGTGAGATTAGTTAATGGTTCTTCTCTCTCTTTATTTCTCATTCTCTTGAGGCTTTTACGTAATCTCATATCTATGACCCCCAAAGAAAAAAAAGACAGTATTCCGTCTCCGTGTAATTTAATATGTAGCAGTAGTATCAGGTCCGTGTAAATACTAAATAGTAAATAGTAAATACAGAAAGAAAAACAAAGCCAAACCAAAGTTTACAAGAATAGAAAAAATGAGGGCTTTAAATGTAGAAAATACGAGGACTTTGGACTTTGGAAGTTGGACGTTGGACCCACCAGCAGTAAAAGAGTTAAACTCCTTCACTCACTCAGGCTCAGATTTGAAATGAAAATTGAAATGGATGGACGGACTAATCCGATTTTCTCATACATTTAGAACACTTTTCTTCTTCTTCTTCTTCTTATTCTTAAAACCGACATGTAGGATGTACGGCATTGTGTTTGAAATAAATGAAAAGAGTTGTTGTTAAAAGTCCAGCGCTGAAATCTTCATGATGGTCAATTGTATGGTGCATTGAGGCAATTTTCGAGTGCATTACGACCCTATCCATGCAATTTCATAACAAATCTAGTACGCTAATATTTACGATTCGTGTTTCTTGAAAGTGTAAGTTCAAGTACAAATACAAGTACAAGTACAACGTAACTTGGACATATCATAATTACTTTTAATGTATTACAGCACCAGAGTGAAAAGTTAGAAAGAGAGAGAGAAAAGACAAAAGACTTATAAACTCTTAACTCAACTCAGTTAAAACTCTGAGCTCTGTACTGCACCGCTTTTTTTCTTTGATGTGGTTCCATGTATTCTGTTTTCTGTATTCTTTGTTCTTTGTTGTGTGTTGTGTGTGAGATGAGAAAAAAGTATCTGGTTACATGAGACGTACATGCATATCATTATGATTATCATTACATACCTCTTTAATCTAATATAGTGTAATGAGTCGGAATCATATCAGTTTGTAATATAGATACTTTCTTCTGGACTCTGGACTCTGTACCTTTTTTCATCAGTCTAGTCTACATGTCAGTCTGTACAATGTACAATACTTTGTCTCAACTCAACTCAACTCAAGTCTGTCTGTTTGTCTGACTGTGCTTTTGTTTCTTATTTGGATTGTTTTTTGTGTTTTTGTGTTTTTGTTCCTGTTTTCTTGTTTGCACTTACCTACGAAAAATGTGGAGGGAAATGGAGTAAAAAATGTTTTACACAGAGATTTACGACGTCTCTGATTGTTGATTCTTGATTGTACACTGTGTACTGCACATGGGTTTAGAGTTTAGTTTAGATCACTGCGTTCGGACTTTGGTCAAGTGAAAAGGTTTAGAGTTTATTATTACTGGGTTCAGAGTGAGCTTAGAATTGTTGCATATCTAGTATTCAGCATTTAGTATGCAATTTAATGCCAAATATCACTTTTATGCACTATAATATATTGTGCATTTAGCCTAATTTGAGTTTTACTGAACACTCCTGATATTTGAAAACTATTTTCAATAAGTATGAACATTCTTTACCTTTAAATTCAAAAGAGCATTTTGTTTCATTTTGCAAAGATGTGTGAAGGAAAGACAAAAGAATTGGACATTGGACATTGGACTTTGGGCAGTGTAGTTCAAGTGTGGCAAAATAAAAATCAGCCAGAGTGTAAAGTGTAAGATACCTGAGAAGCATTTGTGGACGTGAATGAAATACGTTGTAGGAGAGATGGACTAACTCAGTGTAAAATATGGAGATTGGAAATGTGTTTCATCACACGATTCACAAGTCAAGAATCAAGAGTCAAGAGGCAAGAGGCAAGCATCGGTATTATATTTCTAGAATGTTGTAGATATAACTTTCTTCACTCGTTGTTGATGTAGCAGTAACAGACTTTATGTATACAAAATACAAACTCGTAGTCAAAGGTATACATTTTCATATATTTTATACTAAGGGAGTTTTCAATTTGGAAGCTAGAAAAAAAAATCCATGCATTTGAAAAAATTCAGATTCAAGATTTAACTCCACCAAAACTTGGTGCTATTATAAATATTAAACGGTGAAACATTAGAGTAGAGAGTGGATAATGCAGAATGTAGAATGCAAATGAAGAAAACAGTGGAAGAAGCTTAGGAACTAGAAAAAATAGGATTCATAATATGTGTAACCTCGTGTTGTAATGGACACTTTCTTGCAACTCAAATCTTGTAAAATGTCACACTGTAAGTACAACCGTATCGTACAACCAACAACCACACACTTTTACATCCAACATTCAACTATACTAACTAAAGGCAGTAGAATACAGAGTACAGAACACAACCTACAGCCTACAGACTGCAGACTGATGAGCTGGAGTCGTCAATCTCATCCTCATCCTCAATTCTCATCTTGCGACACTGCGACATGAATATCCAAACAAAACATTAGAAATTAAATACACCAAGTACAAAGAAGAGTAGTAGTAGATGTAGTAAATGTAGTAGATGGTGGAGGACGAGAACGACACTGACAAATGACTGTTGTGAACTGGATTTTTTTCTCCCCTGCTGAGAAAACGAGGAAATTTCTACTCTCATATTTGCCATTTTACACTTTACACATTTCTTGTATTTTGTATGCACACGTCATAAAATTGACAAAATCCTATTCAATATTCATCAAAAGGATTTTCACAATTTTTGATTCAACAATAAAAAACATGAAGGACTCGGTTGGAACTAAAAACTAAAGACTAAAACCATAGCTTTTCTATACTAAATACTAATATAATGGTGTGATCGTGGAAATACTGTTTAAAAGAACTGCCAAACTGCTTTGATTTAAAACAATTTTCAAGATCAGGATTTTTCGCATTAGTTTTTTGTTTGCTTGTGTAGGTTTTGTTTTGTAAAAGCCTTGAAGCAATCATTTGCATATATGTGCATTTCTACAACCTCTAAAATAGGTTTAAAATTACACTTATTGTGAGTTGGAAAAACGTGCCGATTACAAACACAATCACCGTATCAATAGTACATAAAACTGTACATGAAGAATCAAGAATCAAGAACTATAACGCTTTGTAAAAAAATCATAGACAGTAGAATACTTTTGTTTTTTTATGCAAGAACTTTTAGCCTGTTTTATAGTTGTAGTATTCCGAACTTCGTGTCTTCATGTCTATCTGCAGTAAAGAAAAACGATTTTATCCAAACGTTTTGGTTGTAGGATTTTAGTATATTATAAAACTGCTCAGTGTTCAGCTTATCGTGATTTTAGCCGTCGGTCGTGATAACGTCCGTCGTACATCGTACATCGACTATGCATGCTTTTTAGTACGTGTAATAATGTGTATAGTTGATACAAAAAGGATTGAGAAAACCCCATGTAAAATGTACTATGCACATAATAAAACAATACTGAATACTGAATACTGAAAACTTAGTGCGTGTAGACTGTAGACTTTAAGCTGTAGAATATAGACTGTAGACCTTTAGAAATTCCGATAGAAAAGATGTTTCTTGGGATATAGAAATTTTATGCAAATGTTATTTGCGAAAAGGTCAAAAGAAGATGGAGAATGTGTAGAAGGTATTGTAAAGAGTATACCGTGTACAGAGTATAGTGTATAGAGTATAAAGCTTCATAGACTTGTCGGCAAAATGGCTCCCATAATTTTACATGAACGTTTTAAAGTGTCTGATCTTTTCCTTTGGGAGAAATCTCCCTCCAGATCGGCCTCCATTATTACTATCTCAATTGACTCTCCTACGGCTCCTTTTCTGTCTCTAGTCTCTACAGTATGTGCAATAAATATGCACTTCTCAATTGTATATTCTTCCAATACACAATCACCTCACAACTACGAGTTACAAGATGTAAAAAGATGTACTTTATACACATTTCTATTGGGATCTTTGGATTTTGAACCTTGTTGTTCTCACCTCCCATTTCCCATTTCATCCATGCACAATGCACAATGTTCATTTTTCCTCCACATTTATTTTAAATCTTTGGTGCTTTGTTTTCTTCAAAGCCATTTGTCTTCACTCAACCCTTTATTGTTGATTATTCCTCGATGCAATAAATGAATGAATGCACTGAGCACTGAGCACACGCTGAATAAAAATGGAGTACGGAAAACTGAATATTGTACATGCTTTAATATGCTGTAGTAAAACATGAAAACTTGCAGCATTTTCTTTGGAAAGTTTTGTGGTGGGTTTCAAGATTGTTTTCATGGTTTTGGGGTTTTCTAATACTTTCTAAAAATGGCTCCACAACTGCATGAAATACAAAACTGCGTTTTATTTTAACTACAAAAGAACTCCCTTTATAATAATTGTACATGTAAATACATTTATAATCAGTTCGTGCAGATTTTTAGAGTGAGAACAGAAAATCTCCAACTTAAGATTAAGTGGAGGTGGAAAACGACTTTGTAATAGAGTAAACTTGAAACAAATACCATCAAACACAGTTAAATCTATCTAAATCTACATAAAAAGAGCTTTTACATTGTACAGTGTAGAGTTTATAAATGCCAAAGAAGCTCGATTAGAGATTATATTCGTAATTCGTAATAGATGAAGTTTTGAGAGAGTAGAAAAATTCATAGACTGTGTAGTTTTGTATTTTGTAGTTTGTACCACTGCATAAAAACGTGTTCAATTATTTTTAGCGTGGGCCAAAAACTAAAATCAAAAATCAAAACCACAACTAAAGCAAAAGTACAGGAAAAGTCGTGTACGAATACTAGTCAAAGAAGAAGAGAAACATGGTTAAAGTCAAAGAGTAATCTAATGGATACAATCAAATCATATTAGAAGATTAGTCCCACGCATTAATTTCCAGAGTTATGGCCTAGACACGCCCGATATTATTAAGCTCGGGAGCTTGTTGCTTGATTCTCTCGATTCTCTTGATTCTTGGCGGGGTCACCTCTGCAGGAGGAAGTCAAGTCAAGTCAATCTTAACCTAAAAGCCTTTCCTTTCCTCTCCTTTTCATATTACGTACTCAGTGCTTAATACTTTAATATAACGTATACCGTACTACGATCTACGATACAAAAAGTATCAAAGGAAATATTTAGAAACAGCAGCAGTTCCAAATCTCACGGAAAAAGATTCATGGGAAAAGTTTCTATATTAAAACATCCATCTATTTTGTATATTGTGTATTATTATTATTATTACTATTCTTATTCTTATTATTATATTATGCAGAGATGAAATTTCAACTTGAGAGCTCTGGAATCTGGAATGCGTGGAACTCCATCCATTTATTTATTTATTTATCTACCCTCCTTCAGTGGATGAGAAAGTGTGCATATAAATAGATATCAGAGGATCAAAATATGCAGATGTATGAGAGGCTTCTTGTATACGTATAATAATAATAATGTGTAGCCCATTTATACATTATACGTACTAGACATATACTTTAAATGCCGTTCTCAAAATGTACGAGGAAAAAAGAAGCCGGGAAAAGAAGGTTAGGAGTTAGGAGTTTGGGGTTTAGAGTAGTTTGGAGAAATCAAATGAATTCACTTGTTGATTCTATCTGACTTTTCTATCTATCAAGTATCAACTCAACTATTTCTACTTACTTTTCTGGCCTGTCAATACAACTCAACTCTTCCATAGCTCAGCTCTTCCTTCTTCCTTCCTAACCAGAGCACTATCTCCAGTTTCCATCTAATCCAATAAGTAACGTACTGTTCCTCCACCTTCCACTTTGCAGTATAGTGCAGTGTCCAACTAAAGAGGAACTAAAGAGAGGCATTTACATAACATGTAGTAAATAGTAAATATCATATGCATATGCATATACAATATACATTGTGCATGTAAATGAAAATATAAAAATATAATAAGTTTGGAATTTCAGAGAGGGGGAAAAGAAAACTCCCTGCTTTTCTTTTATCATCTTTTATCAAGTCTTTATGTAATTTGTAATTTACAACCTTTGACCCAAGGATCTTTTATTATCTCAAGTCATTCAAGCGGACAAAGAGCTCTGCTGTGCTGTGTACTGGATAATGGATAATGGACGATGCATATTAAAAATAACTAATAATCACATCCAACTCTGTTGGAACTAAATTGTGTAGGGATAAATTATTAGCTGTGAAAACAAGTTCAAATGGGTGTAATCTGTCATCTGCGGATGATGTTTTACATTGGATTGAGTTGGATGAGTATAGAAAGTAGTTGAAATAAAAGGATTTAGTCAAGAATATCTAAGACATATAGATGAAAGAGACAATTATTATAGATTATAGAATTTCAAAAATAACCCTCAAACGTTTTACTCGTATAGTCTCAATTAAAATGATGACGGAGTGGATTGATACGATTTGATTCGATTCGATTGTACAAAATAGCAAACGTGATTGGTGATTGGTATGTAGATTTGATATTGGATGGATCAGCGAATAAGATTCCGTGGGAAATTGGCGTGTCATCTAAAATGTCTGTCCACTCCAAATCATTCAAAGTGGATTGACTTCTGTCTCTGTCTTACGTCTTATGTTCGTTGTTATTATTTTTATCTTCCACGTGCTTCTAATGTGTAATTGACTGCATATTATGTATATTTTACATGTACTGTACAAGAGACATAATTTGTGACAGCATTATTTACCTACGTAATTCATTGTACATTGTAATACACGTGCAGGTTGTACCTTATACAGACTACAGTGAACAATGTAAAATGTACACGGAAAAACAAACACATGTACACAAGATAGTGAAATTATGTATAATCTCTTATAAAATCTATAGACAGAGAATAAACGTGCAAAACTCTGAAATCAATTGCGTGGGTGTCTCTTCAACATGAACAATTTGAATTTGAATTTGAATTCAAATATCCACTACCTACTTTATGAGTCATGTCACAAGTCTCAAGTCACAGGAGAGAAGATGGAAGATGCAAAAAGTAAATAAAAAATAATCATCCAGTGGTTGCCTCACAATTCTCTACTACATCTTATATCTTCTAATATCTTTATTATGTATTACGCTTAGATGTATGTGTACGGAAACAGCAGCAAGCATGTTGTATTTGTATATTTGTATTTGAGATTCTAAATGCATTAAAGACGCCCACATTTGCTTAAAAATCAAAATCAAAACCAACGAAAAAACGTTACTAGTTCCTCCATGACACATCAATATGTACAATGTACATTGTACATTGTCTTTCAAATGTCTTGTCTCGTGCACTTTGCCTCTGGTAATTATGACATTTTTTGAAAAGCATAGACATTGTACCAAGAGAACGAGGAGAGTTGCTATGGTGACGTTTCAACATTGGGATATCGGGTGAATTTAAAAATGGTCAAGTATTTTAACTAGGAAGAGAAACGTCGCTTATAGAGAGCAATTCAAATGGTTCAAAGCGCCAGATAAGTAGAAATTTAAGTAGAGATTGTGATCAGAGATAATCTTTCATTGATCTGTATTTTCATATCTCAATCTTAATCAATCCTCAATCCTCATTTACAATCTACTTCTTTTCTACATTTTTTTTCTTCAAGACAGAAAAGAAACTCCAATCTCCAATCTACAAATAGCGATAAAAACCCAGACTACTTGTACATTTATTTTGTGGAATGAAAAAGAACTCAGGAATCTGCATACTATTTACTATTTATTATTGTTGTCATTATCTACTCTAGGATTCTAGGATTTTTGTGTCTATGTGAAACATGAAAATGTGTTTCCGTGGAGCGTTGAATGTTGAATATTTAGAGAGACCATTTGCAGTTAGTTAGTTGGTGAATTTGACTTCATAATAATAATAATAATAATAGCAATATCAGCGAGACGTATATCAGCCGCAATGGTGAATGGTGAATGAGTGAAATGAAAAAAAAGTAGGGAAAAAATATATAGAGAAAAGGGAGTGAACACACTTGAATCCCACACAAAACGCCCACGTCCCAACAATCAGCACTGTTGTCTTCTCATTCTTATCCTCATTTTCTTGGTTCTTTGCCGAACATTAACTAGACATTGTGAGGATAAAAAGGCAGAGCCATAGACACATTGCCCGATAACTTCCACATTTAACACAACCACAACTATTACAATACAGTACAACAGAACACAATGCAAAGATGTAGTGGAGTTGAGAGTTGTTCAATGACACAGAGCGTGTGTTTCTCATGTAAGTACTTCCCTTTGCATCCCTTGTATTTTGTACTCTGTTTTACTTATCATGTGGCATAATACGAGTATTTTCATGGAAATAAACTCATTATTTGGGATGGTCGTCTAATGACTATCTGTCTCAATCTGAATATATAGACTATAGACTGGATGGATCTAATATCTAATGTCCCCAAGACACGCTCACAAAGACACAGAGACACAGAGGCACAGGGAAACGCTCAAGTATTGTTCTTGTTCTAGTTCCATATTGAAAATGTACAAGTACTAAAAGACTCAATATATCAGGAGCGCTTGTCATTTTGGAACGTTGGAACGATGGAACTTTCAAAGAACCCATTCAGGTTTTTCGTGTGGGTGTAAATCTGGTTCAAAAATTGAAAATTCAATCCTCTGTATGTCAATCCGCAATTCAACATCCAATGCGCAGCCAAATAATTCTCAAACCAGTCACAAAATATAGAGAACTCAGCAGGAGAGAATAATAATAAATATTATCATGCTAAATCTTGACTAAAAAAAAGAGCAAGAAATCTCAAATTAATTTAAAACCACTATAAAAATTATATGAGTTAGATGTTAGATGAATCTTACTAAAATTTAAATCTATTGTTATTATCTGTATTGTTGATTTTCCTTTATTTGTAGATTGTAGACTAGTACACGTTTCTCTCATAAGTATAAAAACTGATTTTAAAATAAATAATATCTCTTGTCAAAAATTTAGTATAATGATGATGACTTTGTATAATATATGACAAATAAATTTGCCGTCCAATTGACTTGACTTTTGACGGACAGACACTGTTTTTTGTTGGTCAAAGTGATATGGTAAGAATATGTTATTCCAACTGCTAAAGAGAATAAAGGTAGTAATATTTTTCCTGTATGTATATTGTATATACTTAGGTGGGAGATATATTAGACGTTAGACATTAGACAGATTACATTATTATAGAGATGTAATAAAAATTCTTTGTACTATAATAATATTCACTAATATATTCATACTCATGCAAATAAATTGTTGAATGTTTTACATTGTCCATGTTTTTATTGTATGTTAGACACTGACAATGTGCAATGTACGATACACGATATACGATACACGAAATATATTATACACTTTTTATATTGTTATCTTCTTCTACCTTTTTCTTTATCTATCTGTTGTTGTTATTTTTTGCAATCCACCGTATAATTTACGTGTTAGTTGTGGCATATCAAACGGCTACAAAATCCTGATCACCCACGCAAATAGAAAATAGAAAATAAATGAATAGAAAATATTGTATTGTAGTAAAGAGGAGAAAATATAATTGAAGAATAAAAGACGAGGGGGAAAAAACAAGAAACATAAAATAGCTCCCCATTCCCATAATAAAGTCAATAATCAAATAAAATTTTCTTTAATATTTGTTGGTAAAACTTGTAGTAAAGATACTCGCAGATTGCAGATTGATAATACATCTAAAAATGATTGTGTAAACTGTAAACTGTACAGTGTACGCTGTGTATTTTAATATGCATACGCAATGAATTAAGCCTAAAGAAAAATGACATGGACAGTTAGTGTCCACGGAACAGAGCAGATTGTAGATACTACATACTTTTCATGTATATTGTCATTAATTATGACTTTGTTGAGTTTGATAATCAAAGTACCCTGAGGTGACCAGAGTATTTAGGTTCATGTCTGATTGTTCCTTTACACACGATACATTATGTACACTATACACTGTAGATATTGTTGGACATGGGCATCCGAGGGGAAAAAATCCTACTCGCTCATTTGCTTGTTAAGCAAGTCAATTTCACATACAAAGCATAAAACATGAAGCATAAAATATACACTATTCATTATACATACGGACAATGCACAATGCACAACTCACACAAACCTTTACACATTAAATACCTTGATCATAAGCTCGGATTGTCAGCATATTGAAAGATTTAAATTTAATGCCATGTTTAACAGTATCAAAAATCAAAAGCTATGCATACAAACAACTCATACATGACTCGGAACAAAATAAGATGCAAAGCTCCTTCAGGCTTTATTTTGTTTTGTCTTGTTGTGGGAGATGGAGAATTTCCGTATGAATTTATGAAGCATGAATGGTAGCTGAAATAAAAATTTGTAAATTTTAAATAAATAGTAAAAATCTTTATACGTTAAAAGTTATAAAGTTGAGCTTTGGTGTAAAAGATGCATAAATTCATAATTATGTTATAATTTTGAAGATATACCCAAAAAATCGGAAAGGAGAAATTTCCAAAAACTTTTTTGTGGAATGTTTTCTTGTGATTTGAATCTAGAATCCTTTCATTGGTTTTGAATAATTAATGAAACGGTAACATACATAGCTTTTGTGAAACAAATACTCTCGAGATGATAGTGTGTAAAAGTATCATCTAAAATCTCACGTCTCACAGACAACAAAAAGGACAAGAGGACACGTTTCAATTTTCAATAGTTCACACAAAGAAAAGGAAACACAAGATTTCAATTATCGAAACAAGAACTCTGTAATAAATACATAGAAACTAGAAAGGATATATATATACATAAATTACATATTGATTCTGAACCAAACCAAACCAAACCAAGGCCGAAAAAAGATACATATTCTCTTAAATTCGTATTATCACGGGAGAAGTTTAGATTCAGTTTTGGATTCAGAGATTCAAAGATTCTAGATGAAATTTGAGCTCTAAACTGATGTTAATCCGGAAAATTTTGAATATGTAACATGTATTACAATATATATATACAAAGTACACAGTCACAAAGACTTTGACAAAAGAACTGAGACAAAAGGTGGGAAAAGGGAATTTAAATCGAAAGTGATTCCCATATCATTAAAATTTTGTTTGTCGGATATTGGATGTTGGATTGTGGATGTAGCGATGAGATTATCTGTCGTATTTCTTTAATCAAAGGGTAGAAAGGAAATATCTAACATTTGTCAAAGCTTGTGTATGTGATATAGTGTATTATATACGCATGAGTGTTCTGTATCTGTCGTCTAACATCTAACGTCTAATATCTAATAAGAAAGAAATGAAGCGCTAGATTGAAGGCACTCAAACGTAGATGACAACGTTTTACAAACAAATGCACTTGTTCCCTTCTTCAACTTTGTATTTTGTACTTTGTACTCACCTTTATTTATTTATACCGGTATTCTATTTTGTATTCTGATACAGTTCATATCTAGTCCAGAGTCCAGCGTCCAGAGAAGAGCAACGAGGACGAGGGTAAAATTCCCATGATACATGCCGTCGGCTTCCTTGTGTACAGTGTACAATGTGGACTACATACAGAATATAGAGTATAGAAACCCTAGACAAAATTTACAAAGCATGAAAACTGGAAACACACACCATTATGACCGAACAGAAAAGATATCGCATACAACATACACCATACAGAATACAGATAGGTTACGCCGGTAAATGTATCGTCCAACATATCTAAAATCTACAGATGTGTCCATGTACCAACGCCGGCGAATAGATATTAAATCTTGTCCACACTCATGTAATCCCTTTAACTGATAACTGATGTACAACGTACAACGTACATGATACCTTGGATTGAAATCCTCCTCAACAGATGAGATTCCGTCTGGTGTCCAGCGTCTAAAGTCAAGTCGCCTCTAAAAAAAATCTAGATCTACAATACTTCGATGCAGAGAATGTGCACATCACAAATACAATTTGAATACAACTTCACACGTTTTTCGTATGTAATGTACAAGGCACAAGACAGTAAATAGAAAAAACTGTATAAATTGGATGCATATCAACAACCAACAGCATAAAAGAACAAGTTGAGTCAACTCAATACTCGATGAAATTATTAAAACTCGTGATTTTAATACTTAAAAAAAGGTACTGGGAAATACGAGAGAGACAACGGAGCAAAATAATATGCAATTCCAACCATGTTTTGGATCTTTTGGTTTTCCTAGAAAACAAAAATTAAAAGTTCAAGTAGAAAACTTTTTGAATCATTGACGACTGACACCTGAGTGGACTGTGTACTGCGTACTGCTCAGACCAAGGATAAGTGGATGAAACCTGGAAGTGGAATCTGGAATACAATACAGGGAAAGGATGAACATTGAAGAATTGTGTAATATAAATATGTGGACACAACGGACAACGTACAACGTACAACGTCATACGAACGTACGAATGTGTATGACATGGATAGCCTTTTGTTCCAAGCACACTCACTGTGAGTTTGTGAGTTTGATAAGGACAGGGAGGATGAGGAAGAAGGAGAGAAAGAAGTAGAACAAGACAAGAAGAGAGTCCGAGAGTCAGAGGTAGAGACAGTGAAAGAGACGGATCTATTGTCAAGACATTTGTTTGTCCGAGTCTGATGGAGGGAGAAGATAATATACTTTTTGAACTAGTTTCAGTTCCGATATCTCATCCAGATACTTCCAGATTTCCATATCATGATCATATGATCTCTCTCTCTCTCTTTCTCTCTTGTTCAAGAAATCTACAATCTACAGTATACTCAATGTATTGTAAAACTTGCAGTCAAACTCGTACACACTCGGAAAACTTGTGATTTTTAATTCCAAATCCCATTGAATTCAATGTGATTTGGAATCAAACTCCACGTAGTCATGACCCAACTACAGATAGAGTAAAGACTTCATGTGACATGCACGTAAAATATACGCATATGATTTCCCATCAATACTTAACGTGATGGATGTATGAAAGCTTAGCATGTTTAATGTTTAAATCCTGTACTTTTTAATAGTACATATGATGAAATTTAAAAACTTTTTAACTTCAAAAACTATCCTATTTGATCTTATATAATATCAATTTCAGCATGATTTTACTCTATATACAGTACTGTATCTAATGGTGTGCATAGTAAAAAGGCCAAACTTGTTCACTGGATACACTGTAAAATACTTATTCTTTATTATTTTTGTTTATTTAAATAATATTCATGATTCAATTTTTTACATTATTTAGTTTTATAACTTATAATACACATGATGTACTGCTATTCCCAGTAATTTAATATTATAATATGTATACATATACTATGTGTATTACTTATATATACTTTTACTAACAAATAACATGATTGAAGTATACAAAACTAAGTTAGATTTAATTCAACATGCTGACATAATATAATATTACGACACAGAAACAAAGTATAGCTTATAAACTATATTTTTTTCAAAAATAAGAATACATACATGTGACACCGGAAATAAATTATAGCAGTACATTTATGAATAAACTATGAAAAGTATAATATATTTGTTCGTAAAAAATACTTTTTAAAGCAAAACAGGCAATAATAAAAAAACATAATATTGAATTAGTACAAGAGAAATTGGTATCATGATTTTTCTATTTTCTGTTTATACACTTTTGTTGTACTTACTCTTCATGATTAATTAATCGACTCCAAATAAAATGTATAAAAATATATCATATAATATTTCCGTGCTATAATAAACAATAA
>JABASP010000184.1:0-70367 GCA_019776565.1 Sminthurinus signatus
GTATAATACCAATTTGATACTTACTTGGATACACAGATAATAATTTAACATGGGTACTATTTATTAAGATATATTTACAAAGTTACAAGGCCAATAATATATTATTATACATATTATACACAACCAAAAATTGCACATCCTTAAAAATGTAAGTAAGTACTGCCTGAAATCAAAAACCAAAAAATTGTATACAACACACAACGTCCATAATCATTTGAATAAAATCTTCATGATAATTAAATATATAAAAAATGCCTTTGTGTTTTAGAAAATATAACACTTGTTTATTAAATCTCATTTTCTCTGAACTTTCACTCTACACACTTGTGTAATTTTTTTTTTATGCGTAAACAAACGCATGATGAAAAATACCTGTACATGCAGTTATCCTTTCAAGCACATTTGAATTTTTTTGCAGATTGCAGATTGAAAAATATTTTTGAAAGATATTTTAGTGATTTTAAATAGTGATTAAATAAATAAAGAATGTCAAGATTATCAGAATCTAGTGATGATTCTCCTGGACCAGGTTCACCTACATGGCCTGGATCTCATTGGCCAACTCAATGGCCAACAAAATCGGAAACAATGCCGAGTGTAAGTACAAACAACAGATTTTAGACATTATAGACAGGTTGCATTTGTTTGAAACAACAATAATATAATATAATAATGTGTAATATGTGTCGTATGTTTGATTAAAATATTTTAATTTGTGATTAATGATTTTCAGTTTCATAATCAATCAAAAGAAAAAAGACCAAAGACATTTAGTGATGAGTCAGATGAATCTGATGAACCTCCTCAAAAGAAATTTCCTATTCGTGTGAGTATTTTATTATTATGTACTTTTGGGTATAAATTATGTTTAAAGTTTGTTTTTGTTTTTTTCATTGTAAAAATTTATTTTGTATTACTTTGATAGAGAGAACCAGTACCTGGTAGATCAACTAGTTCTAGTTATTTACCTTCCCTTTCGCCACCTTCTTCCTCACCATCAGAATCTCCAACAACAAAAGAGCCACCACTTCCTCCTCCTCCAAAGGTATTATGGAGATATAATATGTTTGTATATATAAATAATATCAATGAAATCAATCATTTATGAAATACTTAAAAATAACATGAAAAAGAACTTACACTTTTTGAAAACTTTATTTTTTGTGTAATTTTATAGGTTGAAATGACTGAAGAAAGGAAGCAGCTAATTATTAGATTGGATAATTTTTTCAAAGCACGATATACAGAAAATGATGAAGGGTATGAACGTGAAATATCAACTCCTGATAAACCTCCACCAATTTTACCAGAATTCCAGGGACGATCATATAGAGGCAATAGACAACAAGATAATAATAGAAGATATAATAGATGAGTGATGATTGGTGGCCCATCTTCAATGTTCATTGTGATAATAAAAATTTTTTATATATCGCATTAAACTGTAAGTTTGATAATAACAATTTTATTTTTTATTTCTTGCTTAAAAAACAGTATGAAACATTATTCTTTCTTTTTTTGTACAATAATTTAAGCATGTTTATATATAATACATATTATATATATATATTATGTAACATTCATCATCTATACAATATATTACAGTAGTACAATAATTTTTTTTGGGATCATACAACAACCATTAACTTTTTAATATTTTTAATATGTATATAATATACATACATGTATAATGTATGTACCTAACAGACTTTTCAAAGTATTCTGGTTTTTCGTTCCATTCTGTGTTTATAATAATTTAAAAACAGACATACTGCGAGAAAATATCAATATTAAGACTAACAACTATTAATCAGTTAAAAATAGTGTACAAAATAGTGCATTCTAAAAATGTCATGACATGATATAATATACTTTGTTTCAATTTTCTTGGAACTTGGAAAAAGTTTTATCTCCATTATATTTATTGGGAAATGTTTGAAAGCTCATGTTAAAGTGTTATTATTGGTTTTATATTATCTTGTTTAATAATAATAATAGTCAGTTTCGAAAAATTATTGTACTACAGTATTATTTAAACACTATATAATAATATATGAAGATTTTATGTGCAAAAGTACCGTTTCCAGGGGTAACTAAGTGTTAATTGAATTTTGTTTGCGGCACTTTTGCACATAAAATCTTCATATAAAACCTTACAAGAAAATGGATGCAAAAAGTATCATTTCTTTCTTTACTTGCCATCCTATAATGTAATGTGGTACAAAAATACCACATTTATGTTTTTCTGACAAAAGTACAGTAATTAATTAATTAAGTATTTCAATAATAATTGGTTTTTGTGCTACATAATATATTTTCTTCTGTTTTGATCGTAAATTAATAGCTCATAAAAAGCACAAGTAAATGAATGATAATAATTATCATTCTTTACAATACATATATGTTATTATATTATAGTGTTTTATGTATTATATACGTAGATTATAGATAGATTTGTTTCTATTTAACTACTGCGTATTTCTATTCCTATTAAAGATCAACCGTTCACAAAAAAATATAACAAATTACATAAAAAGTAAAATAAAGAGAACTAAACAAGGTGGAAAAGAACCATAATAATGTATATTATCATTATATTAATTAAACATTGTATGCAAAAATAATAGTATTATTTATCGGGAAAAGCGAAGACAATCATAAAATTATTATATGTACTTGTATCTTTGACTTTTCATTTACATATTTTATATTATGTAAATGGTTACTATTAATTTATAGTCAAAATTTGAACACGAATGGGGGACATAATATAATTTATACTAAACTGAAAATATGGTTTACGTAAATTACAGTACAGGCGTATCAACTACATATATATTTATGTATACTTACAAAAAAATACTGTTTTTAACATATTATTATTATAATAAAACAAATAACAATAAGATATTACTATTGTCATTATGCATTCTTCAAATTTTACAAATGTAGTTACACATTATTAGGGAATTTCCTAAACAAAATTTGTTGTTTTACTTTTAATTAAAGCATAAAACTCCTTGCATAATAAGAATAATAATAATATATCGATAGGTTAGTCTCTATCCTTATTATTATTATTTATCGTATTATATAGCGTCAAATTATTGGCAAATTTTTTGTGAGATCTTGTAATAAAAGTATTACAATTTTTTAAAGTACACTTCATCAATACCTTGTAATATAAATGTGGTGTGTGTATAATATATTATGTATCCTATATTTAATAATATATTATTAAGTACACAGTTTTTTTTCTATTAAGTATACAATTTTGTGCTAATGTTTTTATGTTAGTAGTTAGTATAGCATTCTCTTGCTACTTTCCAGTGTACACAGTGTACAATGGATAGGTTGACATTTAAATATATATTATATTCATGAATATTAATACCTTGTATTTAGTTTTATCATCATAACATTTTAACTATTTTTGAACAACACCAGTAAAAATTACAATATTAACAACAACCACACCTATCTACTTAATTTCTATTACTGTCTTTTAAATTAAATAGCTAAAAGTGTCCAATGTTTTTTTTATATAATACACAGATAAAATTCATTCAAAGAAAACATATAATAATAATATTATAAATAAATAATTATAAAATGAGAATAGAGAATAGTGTATTTTATATTTTACAAAGTGTGTAAACAAAAGATATTATGTTTTATATTATATACATAAAGCTTTTTCCCCTCTTTTCAAACTTTCAGACCATCACATATTTATGTTTCTACATAATATACAAACACATGCGAATTTCTCTCTGCAAAGGCCACTATTCAAAGGCAATGTGTAATAGAAATTGTCATGTAGCGAATTTTGTTTCAAAGTTTAATAAGTCTTCCAGTTTTTCATAATTGGGTTTTTGACACCGGTATATAAACAGTAAAGAGTTTGAGCGACAAAATGGAAGAAGTAACTCAAAAATTGCCTACTATATATATATAATATATAAATATATAAGTATAAATAAATGCAAAACCACTGGTACACATCATAATAGTTTATATATTCGCGACCTTTTGAATAATAATTGTGCATTAAAACTATCTACAATAATAATAATAATTGCACATTTGGTACATATATTACACATAGATACATATATATAAAACTTATAATATTTAAAGCAGTTTTGAACTAAACTTGTGTCTGTGGGGTCTCTCTTTCCCGATCTCTCATAGTTCTTTTTGGCGTTGGAAATCGATCTCTTTCTCTATGTGTATGAACTGGGGGTGGAGTGGGGTACATGTGATGTAAAGTTACATTTGTACTATTTTGTGAGCTTGGATGTGGATGAAGTTGAGGATGGTGATGGTGATGAGTCAACTTGACTCCAGAATCCATTGAATCTGCTGTTTTTACAGTTTCTGCATACTCACTTATTTCATCCCCAACTGCAAAAGAAAGTCACAATAAAAAAAAAGTAAATAAAAGGTGGTTTACTTGAAACTTTGTTAGTACACATTAAACTGTAGAACTTTTAAGCATGGGGGAAAATCAATCAAATAACTATACATTATCGTATTTTTGTTTATTTACCGATTGTTCCAATTCCTAAAGGTGGACCATTGACAAGGCCCAAGTCATCATAAATTCGATCTCTCTGTTTTTTGGCTGTTCTCCACAAGAGAAAGCAGGCTACTAAAATGACTACAAGTATAAGGCAAATCCCACTCACACTCCAAAAGGCAATTTGCAATGGTTCATTTGGTTCCCACCAATATTCTGTTGTAGGGGGATAAGTATTATAATAGCGACCCACAACCGACGGCATGTACTCACTCCAAAAAGTCAATTCTCTTTGTCGATAGTTTCTTTGCATCGTTGAATTGATTGTGGCGTTTAATGCAAGATATTTGAGGTCTGCGGGTGTTGCTCTTTCCCAATAAATTCCGAGTACTTCATGTGGGGTCGGATGTCCAAAATGAGCCATATTTGCAACAGACTAAAAGTTAAAAAAGGCATAGTATGTAGTATTTATATCGTGTGTATTGTGTACATAATTTGTACATTGAATCTATTATAATTCATAATATATTATAGACAACAATATAGTAAAAATAGGGAGCAGAAAAAGAGAACAATACTTTTATAGTCTCATGTTTGTTTTTTTTTTAATTTTTATAATGTAAGATATATCAGTATCTATGTATACTTACAGTCATGAAAAAGTTACTCATGTTTCGATCACCTTCTGTCCAAGCAAACCGATCAACTCTTAGTCTTTCTGGATAAAATTCTGGGTCCATAAAGGGTGCTCCAGATAATAGATAATATTCCAGTCCACGTGGGACCTCACGCCAGAATGGCAATCTTAATCCTTCTAATGTGTAGTTCAATAAATAGGAATGGACTTGAATTCCTCTTGCCAATAATAATTTGACTGTTTGATCAATAGGTGACCGATAGAGAGCATCAGATAAAAACTGGTTTTAGGAGAAAAATACAAACATAATTTAATTGATTTATTTATACTTTGCTGTATATAATGTAGTCGACATATTCTGTATTTCACTTGTATGTTTTATGTATAATGTATAGTACTACTCATATTTTGTAGATCATGTGTTGAACTTACGTTAATATATTCTTCCCGTAGATGTGTAGTATTTTGTTGATCTGGCCAGTAAGTGTAGGCATAACGAATGGCTTGAAACACGGATTCTGGATTCAATGTATAATTGTATTTCATCACCCAACGATGAATCATTTGATCAAACCATTCTCTCGTCACAACATAATTCGGTGCTAGGGTTTTATTGGCATGTAAAAGATCAGCTGCAGATTGACGAGCAAATCCAGTCATGTATTTGACATATGGATATTCTCCATGTTTTAATAGATTTAAAGGATCATCCGGTAAAAATTTCCAATCTTGCTCCTTCCAATCATTTAGTATATCATCTTTTGGTACACGAAATTCCTTGTCAACTGCTGGTGACCACGGGAAAGTGCCAACATCCGGCTATACAGGAAGGAATAAAATATATATAAATTTTAAATTTTATAATAACTATACTTTACTTATACTGTATAAGTTATACACCTGTGTATTTTGTATTTTGAAGATGAAGGATTAAAATTTAAAATTAAACACGTACGTAAGTTTAAAAATCTTTGATTTAAATCTATATATAATATTATAAGTTTTGTAGGTACACATAACACGTAAAACAAATAAAAAATAGTTATAGTTACCTCAAGTTCAACATTTGCTAGTTCTTGCCAACTACGACTTCTTAAACATTGAACCATTTTCCATGATGTTTGTTCATATTGTTGCCAACAACCCAATTTCATAGATAGTAAGTTTGTAGTATTTTGAAGTCGATATTTGTCTACAATTGCTGCCCAGTCGGCAGTAGGTGCCCCTTCCATTGCAATAACATTCTTGACATATTGTTTGGATCTGGGGGAAAGCATTAAAAGACCCGCTGCAGCCCCTCCACTCCCTAAACCGACCAGAGTGATTCGGTCTGGATCACCATTAAAACTCCGAATGTTGGAATGAACCCATTTTAAAGCTAGAGATAGATCAAGCATTCCATAATTTCCAGGAGAGTGTTCATCTGCAGTAGAGAGGAATCCAATTGCTCCCAGGCGGAAATTGACAGTCACGACAACCAAATCATAATGCGCGACTAATTGATGTGGTGGGAATTGATTGGATGCTCCATGTGTAAAATCTCCATCATGAATATAGAAAATGACAGGGAATGGTGCACCTTTTGCACCGGAACCGACATCAGGTGAAAATACATTCAAATAGAGACAGTCCTACAATAACAACACATATTTACAGTGTTATAATTTATTGTACGAAAGATACATATAACTCTTAGAGTATAAATATAATATATTTATACTCTGAGATATAACTGATTCTACTTTTCATGTATAATTTGGTCAGGTTTGAGAATTGAGAATCTACCAACTTATAATAAAATAATGATTGTTTTATTTTTTATGTACCTCATCCACACTGACAATTCCGGCTGTATATCCAAAGAATCTTGATGGTTGTGGACAGGCGGGCCCGAATTCTACAGCTTGAAGTAACTGCCAACCAGTATGAGGACGAGGTGGACGAAATCTCCCATCCAAAATTGGTGGTCGAGCATATGGGATTCCAACAAAGGAGGCAATAGTTTTTTGAACTTTATCTACATTTGCTATGCCTGGTCTAGCGGGTAGTGGTACCCATGGACCATCATACAATTTTGTTTTGAACCCCTATATTTTTTTTTACAAAAAAAAAGAATCCAAATTAGCTTATCCTACTATGTATTTCATATTGAGTATTATATATTATATACATAAAATATTCTAAATTAGAGTATAAAAATGTTGTTCATGTATTTATTATACCTGAACACGCCCATAAGCAGTAGTAACATAGACAGCTTGAGGGATTTGATGAATGTCTTCTGGTCTTTGAGCACCTTGGAGATCTGGTCTCCATTTCCCTAAAACTCCAGATGCTGTTGGTCGATCAGTGGTAGTTGACCAATGTTCATTCCATATATTTTTATATGGATAACCCGGATCAAAAACAGGACCAGGGCGATTATGATTAGGATTTTGATTTGGATTTTGACCACCACCAACACCAAATCCTGTCCCAGAATTTGATTGATCTGGATAACCGGCAAAATTTCTTCCTCTATTACTACTACTATCATAGGATCCTGATCCTGGTCCAAAAGCTGGTCTTTGTGGATTATTATTATTATTATTTACATTAGTATTTCTATCTCTATCTCTATCATTATAGGAAGTTCCAGCACCAGGATAATTTGAATTATACACATTATTGTTACTATTATAAAAGTTATTATTATTAGGATTATTAGGATTTGTTCTTGATGTCACAGGATAATCATCTGGTCTTCTACCACTACCACCACCACCACTATCTCTTTCCCTTGCCCTTTGATCATAACTACTATCTCTGAAACTTTCCTCATAAGTTCGGTGTTCTGGTCCTTGTGTATTATAATTATTATTGTTATTATTATTATTATTATTCACATTATATGCACTATTACTATCAAAATAATTATCTGGATAAGTTCTTCCTCCATAAATTTGTTGTCGTCGATCGATTGCGGCCGCATTGAGAGCTGTTAATTTATCCAAGGGATGAGGCTTATTATTATCATTATCATCATCATCATTCGCATTATTATCATTTGTAAATTTTGTAGAATAATTAAAAGTATGTATAGTATCACTATGATAATTGATTGGATCGGAATGAAATTCGGTCGAATTACCCCGTGTACGGTAGGTTGTATTATTTGCATAATACTTTGTACTCCCCGACTGACTATTCAAATTGGAGTTCAATTCATAGTCTCGATCTCGATTGTACTTGGTGTCTTGTAATCCTGTCCTTTCCAATGACTGATTATTGAAAATATTATATGGATCTTGAACTCGCCTTTGATTGTACTCACTATTACTGTCAAAAAATTGACTATTAGCAGTTGTCCAGTGATGATTTGTGGTGAGGAGACACCAGGTCAGGAAAAATTCAAAGCCTCTCATATCAAGTCCCAAGTTTTTTGTATTTTTTTTTTTACTTATAGATGCCTATATAATATGATAAGGGATTTGTATCAGAGCAAGATAAATTTTATTTATTTACTCTTTTACCAATACATAATTAATAATTAGTAATAATTTCAATACTAATATATCGTTTTGATTTAAATACTTCATAAATGAAATAATATACTTGTTGTGCAGTATTTAAAGTAACAACCTATAATATAGCACCGTCTCTAAAACAAAATGCTATATATATGTATTAATTTTGTAATTGATTAAAAGTATTAAGTACACTATTTTAGTAATCAAATTCACTGAAATTGTAAAAAATTGTCTGGTTTTGAAAGACATGCAGTGTTTCAATATTTTTTCACTTGTACAATTTACAGTACTAAAAATAAAACTGCAGACTCCCGACGTTTATCTTTCCTATATTCCTCTCTTTTCTTTTTCTTCTTCTTTCTCTTCATGTAGAAGACATCATAATATATAATAATGTATTATATTCAGAAAATAATAAGAATCAAATATTTTTGTGTGTGTAAAATGTAAACAGCAGCGAGAACAAATGTATTATGTGTGTATTATTATATTATAGATTTAATAGTTTTAACAATCACAAGGTTGAAACCATCCACTGTGTAATATAATAATAAACGTAGTAGTAATGATAATAATATGTATTTATTAGAACATATGAGATGAGGAAGAAACAAAAATGACACAAAACAAGAGGACAAGGTGATGTGATTGTGAATTGTGAATCAAAAGTTGAAATTAAATCTTCGTTTTTCTTCTTCTATTTTCTTTCTTGTGTCCAAGTATATATTTCGTAAATACACATAACTCTAGTTGAAATGGTAATGGTAAAATATATTATGTAGTAGTAGTAGTAATAACAATAATAATAATCTCTCTCATATGTACACCACACCTAAATACGTCAACCGGGACTAAAAATCATGAGCCGTCTTTGTTGTAATTGGTGTTGTGCACACATCGTGTCCATGTCATTCCAAGAAAAGTCAAAAGTCTCTTCTTCTTTTTCTATATATTATATGTGTAGTGAGTTTTGATGTTGATCTTGTTTTAGAATCTTTTTACTACTTGTATATTGTATACTATATTATAGTTTTATGATATTATTATTATTATGATATGAGTCTTTGTCGTCTTCTCTTTATCTTTCACTTTCTTCACATTATATTATTATTATTTAATTTAAATGATGACATTGAGCTTTCTGACGACTTCCTCTCTTCTTCTTCTGCTTCTTTTATTTATACGTATAGATACAATACATGCAAATATGTATATATCTACTTATGCTATTTATTTTTCCCCTAGCCCAACAAATCTCACATGTACTCTCAAACAATCTCAAACAGTCACTGTACACTTCTACACACTGCTCATATACACGTATTAGTATATTACACAAAGGGTTAACTTAGGTTATCATCGTTATTTTTATCCGTGTGTTGTGTGTTGTGTGTACCGTTCATATTTCACATTTCCTCGTGGCTGGAATTTTCTTACTATTGCGTGTTCAATTATATTACAACTTTTTTACTATTTACTGTGTCCTGAAGTCCTCTAATCCAACATATCTTCTATTTAATACACAACAATTTATATTTACACAATAAATATGTTGAAATGTGTAAGTAAGCACTACTACAAATAATAATAACAACAATGACAGCAAGAGCAGTCTCAAAACTGTTGATCAGTATACTTGTGAAAGAAACAGAACGATATATAAGTAAATGCTAAATAATTGTTTTCCCAAAAGTCAAATGGAATTTAAATTGCCAAAATTGCCAATAAATAAATAAATAGTAACAGTATCGTTAATCGTTAGCGTCTATGTTTAATGTGTAGATATTAGATATAATGTATAAAATGTAATGCAATGTAATGACTCCAGGTAAATTTAAATGAAGAACATGACTAATTTGGACGGAAGTTGTGCTCCATTAGTTTCTTGGTATTGTATTATATATTTTATCTATATATTATGTATATTATATTACAAGTATTTTAGATATTATGTTATTGTTTTTTTTTCTTGTCGTACTTGTACTTTAGTGTCTTTTGCCTGCCTGCTGCCGTTGTATGTTATGTTGTATGTTATGTATTTGGAGGAGGAGAGACTGACAGACAGGACGATGGAGGAAAGAGACGAGAGAATTGTAACGACGAAAACAAAACTATGGGAGAAAAAAAAGAGTTAGTTACTTGTGTGCTTGCTGGTTGGTTTCACCTGCTGTAGAATATTGCCTTGAGCCACACCTGAGAACAGAAAGAAGAGAGTACGGAGTACGGGGCGTCTACAAGTCATCACGAGAGATAGGTATTGTTGGAGCATAAGCCCAATACATACACACAATACACATGTTTGTCTACTGTCTACTTATGCATGTACATTGTACATAGTACATGCACGCATCCATGCATACTTACTTTACTCAACTATCAACTATCAAATATATTATACATAATGAACATTTTGAAAAGATATGTACTATGTACTGTGTATTGTCGAGGAGTTTTCATGAGTGAGTCAGGTTTTTGTATATATATGTACATAGATTTGTGTTGTGTATTATGTATTATGCATCCACATGAATTTTTGTCAGCTAAGACGGCACACGATATACCGTTTACATACACAATATACGTAATACATACTCATTCTCCGTTTGTTATCAATAGCAACTGTATCTACTGTAAAAAAGAGTAAAGTGTAAAGGTATAGCTTTTAAAGGTAATAAAAATGTATGTAATATACAATATACAGGACAGCCACATATGTACATAGAAAATAGAAACATAATGGAAGAGGGCAAGTGAGGCCCATATGAAAAATACATATGAAAAACGGAAGGGATCCAGCAATGGCAAAACTTATGAGATTGAAAAAGCATTATATTACACCATTCATAATGACTAATAAACTATATGTTCTCTCTCTCTACAGTTTAATATATATAAAAGCCTTTTTCGTACCTACAAAGTGCACTATAAACTATAATCTACAATCAAGTATAAATGCTACATATACAGTATAACATGTAAAATGTATGGAATGTATAAAATATAGACAATCATGTCATGCCGTGATATCATGAAACATGATGATTAAATCAGAAACCAAAAACCTAAAACCAAACGTTCAGTACTGTCAGTAATAATAATACCTAGTACCGGTAAAAGATAGACGAGTTTGCTATCATCAGTATCAATATACTTAGATTATAGTTTTTAGATGTAGTACAATATTGTGCGTTTTCATATTTTTTTGCTACAAATTACTGAATCAGCAATGCTGATACATGTACCATGTACAATGTAAGTACTTGCAGATATTATGAATTTTTTTTACTATCAGTACTCACGTTAAGTGTAAACAAAACAGTATTACAGAAAAAAAACTATTTATATACATAATAATACATAACTTTGTATATTGCATACTTTTATCGTTAGTAGTAGAAAATGAGACAAAAAGATAAGAATATGTATTAGCATGTCACATGGTATTATGGATTATGGACTACAGGCGAATGGCGAATCATTAAACTTTGCCTACATGTATATTACATTATTATTACGCAGGGAGAAAAAATAAACAAGATGACGATTACCCATGACATGAGTGAGATAGAAGTTGATGTTTTTATTGTAAATAGTAAATACACAACTCATAAGTACTGTACATTGTACATAATTGAGCATATACTATTGTAATTATTGTATGTATTTTATATAAAACAATGCATAATGCTTGCGTTGTTTTCAGTTCAATTTTTTCTAACAAACTGATGACTGATGAATTCTGAATCATCACTACTCTGTTGAAATGAAAAGAAATGCATAATACTTAATACTTTTAAAAGATAAAAATGAAGTGCTCCCATTGAGATAGATTGATTATGAGTAGTGCGTAGATGATTAACTCAATTTTTTCTACTAGATATACTCATTGTTTTGCACATACATACATGTAAACATGCATGTACCTGAATGCAATGTGCATTGTTTTTTGAATTTTTGTTTTAAAGAAGGAAAATACATAGTTATTAAAAAAGTGTTAACATGTTTTATGTTTTATGTATATTATACAGGTAAGGACTAAGGGCGTACAGAGTACAGTGTATATGAAACATACTATGAAGATACACGTGGATATTTAAATGAATTGTAAATAAGTGTAAATAGCATCAAAATCACATAATAGAATAAAAACAACAAAGTATTGTGATAGTTATATGAGCTCATTCACACACAAAAACGCCTTAATTATTCATTACATTTTACTTTTTAAACCATTGTCGTCATCAGTCTTTACTCATCATCAACATCATTATCATCACAGAGTTTTTGGTAGGCAAGCAGGAAGCATGCATTTTTGCTACGTTTTTTTTTGTTTTCTCTTCATTTTTACACACTGTCGATTTTCTATTATAAGATATAGTACTTGTACAGAGAAAGAGTGACAATAGGGAGAGAGAGATATATATAGATTATATTATAATGCTACATATCAAGTGTTAAGTTTAGTTACTTTGCTCATTAAATGTAAAATGTATGTACTCTCCCTTCCTAGACAGTAAGTATATAGTTAATGTGTGTGACTTTTAATGCCCTTTACCTACATCTTTGATAAAAATGTATACATATAACATCATTTATTTGACATCAAGAGCAAAAAACGACAAAAAAAGAACCGTTTAGATTGTTTATACAGATATAATATTATACATTTTAACTTTTTGTTCGGTGGGATGACACGGCAAAAACTAGATAAAATTCCTTCATGCTATTTTGTAAAACTTGCTCAACTTTGATCTTGTAAATGACTCATAGTAGCATATTTTACATATATTATTATAAGCATTTTCACTTAGAATTTTGAGACTTGTAATGTAATTTCTTAAAATCCGTTAATTTTTGTTCACATTTTTGGAAATTTAGCATGTACTATGAAATTATGAGCAAGAAACAAGCCGAACAAACGAAAACATCAAAAAAATCTTTGTTGTCGATTCACAAATTCTTTTTCCAAGGACGACTAAAAAAATGTACGAAACCAGATAGCCTTGAAAAAAATCAATTTTGAAATCAGTTCTCACGTGGTTTGGCGATTGGAAATTTCCATTAGTTTTAATTTGGATTAATTTTTAAAGTACGTAATTTTTGTAGTATTTGGAGATTAAATTGGATTAATTGAGTGTTATCATTTTAAGTGTTGTGTATGGAACTGTAAAATCTAGAAATAATCCTCATTAAAAGGGAATAAGATCAAAATAGTCAATTTTAAAAGGTGAAGTCCATAAAGGGATTTCATCATCAAAAAAAGTTTTTTTGTTTCATTTAAACAAGAAAACATAGTCAAATAATAATTAATATATTTCACAATGGAAGAATATGCACGTGAACCTTGGTAAGTAAAATAATTATATTATGAGTATCTTTTGTAATTCTGATTTACATTTTGCTACTAAAGGATGATGCGTAAAACGTAAAATTCTTGATATTGTCAGGTTTTGACAATGTTAAATGATAATAGATACTTAATACATACATGTTTATCCGGTATTTTGATAAATGTTGTTCCTTTTTTAATATTATATTATGTTACATGATGTATTCATATTTTTAATTTAATAGTCCTTGGAGAATTGTTGATGATTGTGGTGGAGCCTTTACTATGGGAGCTATTGGAGGGGCTCTATTTCAAGCAATTAAAGGATTTAGAAATGCACCTGCAGGTAAAAAAACACACAATGTTTTCTTTATCATATTAAAAAAATGTATACTCCTGTATTTGTTTTTGTATGATGTATGTTCAAAATTTAAGATGTTTTTTATCAGATGTACTAATGTAGTTAAACTTTTTTTTTTAAATAATTCTTTCTATAGGTATGTCAAACAGAGCGGCAGGAAGTATGACAGCTATTAAAGCAAGAGCTCCAATCGTAGGTGGAAATTTTGCCGTTTGGGGTGGACTTTTTTCAACAATAGACTGTTCTCTAATTAAAATACGCGGAAAAGAAGATCCATGGAATGCAATCATAAGTGGAGCTGCAACTGGAGGTATATTAGCGGCCAGAAGTGGAGTTGGTGCCATGGCAGGAAGTGCTGTAATAGGAGGTGTATTATTGGCTATGATTGAAGGACTTGGAATAATGTTTACTAGATTTACATCAGATCAATTTAGACCTTTATCTCCCGTAAGTTTAACCATAATTTCATTATAAATTATAATATAATAATATTATTAATTTTTGATCCATGTTTCATAATATTATTTGTACTTTTACCCTTCAAATTTCAATATTCAAGTATATTATAGTTTTTGTACATAAATAATAAAGAACAATAATAATAATTACTTTTTGTAGTAATAATATGTTGCTATTATTTTATTTCAATTTATAGGAAGAGCAAATGCAAATGATGGCACAACAAGATCCTAGTTTAGTTCCTCCAAATTTAGGTAATGAAGGTTTTCAGCGTGCTTAAATACAACCCCTAGTTAAAAAATAATTAATAATTTACTATTATAATAATATGATATCTACTAAATACTAATTAATCATATTTACTAAAGTTGATGATACCGTGTGTATAAGGTATTCATGAACTATACACGTACTTCTCATTTTTTTTCCTGAACTGTAATAAATAAAGTAATAATTATTATGACCGTAATTATTATACATAATGTAATACATATATGTAACGTATATATTTACAATATATTAAGACTCCGTGAAGACGCTATTCTGTACATTATGTATATGTTGTTATTGTTTACGTACTGTAGAATTCCAAAAAAAAAGCAACCAAAACAATATAAACTATATAAACGACGAAAATAAAACGTCAACAACTGAAAAAGAAAAAAATAATATTATAGTGAAATACTTTTGTTTGTTGAATGAAACAGCAAGAAGTATTAAATTTTTCATATATAATTTATGCACATTTCTTGTATTTACTATATATTTTATACTGTTTATTGTACTACATTTAGTTGATGCAGGTAAAACTCTTTTCTACAGTATATATTTTAAAAATTTATAATTCATACATATTCGAAGCATGAAAATGTTAGTGTAAAACGTTATTTGTTATTTCAGTACTTTCTTTATTCCTAGATAGGGATTTGGATACAATGAATCATTCCTATTGAATGATATTTGGCAGCATTTGTGCCAGTTTTTCCACAAGAGATAGAAAGAAAATAATATTTACTATAAAACATAACACAGGTATTTTTGCAAAACGTAGCTCATCATTAATATGAAAAGTAAAATGCAAATGATGGGAATTCTCATTTATCATCTTTTCCATAAAAAGTCTATTGGCTATTAGTGAAATGAAATTTAAATAGAAACGTTTTTCGTTCCCATTAGCTCTTTTATATAAATCCACTGCCCTCATGCTCATTTATAACAGGAAAGTTTTTGTGAATTGTGAATAGAGACAAAACGTGTAATGTATAGCATCTCAAATCAATATAACAGCAGAACATCAGAACTTCCCTACATTGATTCAGCATGTATAATCTAAATACCTAGAACCTGGATGACTATTCAAAATATCCAGTAGAAAGCAAAAAAAGTAAGTTTTTCCTTCTTTTTATCAATCCATAATATATTTATAGAGTAATGTGTACCTATGATTTATGTATATAAAACTGAGAAATAACCAAACAACAAAAAAAAAATGCTACTCTGTTTTTCTCCTTTCTAGAATTTTTACATGTGTACTAAAATTGGGTGTTTGGTGATTCGTGTTCAAGACTTTCAAATTCCAAATCCCTTCTCATTTTCAGAACAATGCTACAAATCACGCTTAGCTTACATGCTTGTAATCAGTAATCATACTAACTACTTGAAAAGTTTTTTTTTTTTTTTAGAAATAATGATATTAATTATCATTGTTTCATGAAGGAGCATGTAACATATATATATGATATGTAAGTTTTATAATTTTAGTATGCAACATAATATTATTATGACAAGGAAACTTTTCCTGTACTCATTTCATGCAGTATTAAAGTTTGATTCTTGTATGATTATGGTAATATGCGGAATGCAGAACTTTGATGTTGAGCTTAACATTTAGCATGATAGAAAGACAGGATATAGGATCAATTACTAGCTGTGTACTTACTTTTTTACATGCCTACAACCTACAAGCTATGAGACATGGAGTGGAATAGAAGACGATCATATTTTTGGATTTTAGGCACATGATATGCAAAATGCAAATGCATGTTGTAACATGGAACATGGAACAGCTAAACTGGATAAAACCTATACTATGGACTATGGCTTATTATGCATAAGAGTTTCAACATTCAATACAACATACAAGTCTCAATACTCATATGCTCAATGCTCAAGACTCAAGACAAGCAGGAATTTTAGACGTGCTGACCTATTTCGTCTGGTCTGGTCTCTAATGTTTGTGACGGATCCTCCATGGTAACCCTTGACAGTTTCACTCTCTTCTCTCTTGTAAAAACTCACCTCCACTTCTTTCTTCCTTCTTACCCATTTCGGTTGGTTGGATTTTTGGTTGGGTTTCGGATTTCGGATAGGTAGACAGTAGACAGCACGAGGCTTTCGATTCCCATTTCATTTAACGGACAATCATCTATTAAAGTTGAGTCTAAAGTCTCAACTCGGAACATATTTCTTTTTCTCTGTTCAACTCTACTCTACTCTCCACTCCATTCCACATAATTGTCATCATTATCAATTTCCAACCAACCAGTACCAATATCAATATCGATAAACGTCTCGTTCCTAGTTACCATTTTCACACATATTTTATATCAAATATAGACTTTTACATTTTGTGATGCTTCTTAAAAAGCTATAGATAATAAATACTGCTATTAGATAATAATAGATCTTAATATTCACGTACTTGTAGTTTTTGTATCCATGAACTTGATCAACTGTCTCTTTCTCTCATTTCGTCAAATTTCATTTGATACTCAATCCTTGTTAAAAAATGGGATACATTTTTGTTTGTAAAAATAGTTGTAATCTCGAATCTGAATTTTTCCAATAAGGTAACAAAAAATGAACGTCGCTTCACAATGTAAAGCAAGTTCCAAGAGTGAAAGTTTTGAAACGGTGAAAGTTTGTAAAAAATGTAAATAATACGTCATATCGTCGTTAGTTGCTAAAAAAAGAATTCAATCATCTGAAAAACGTAGAGCTTTTCCCTGTGTTTTTGTTGTGTTTAAATTTTCGCAGTGTTAAAAGTTAAAAATTGTTAGTTTGTTGATAGTGTTAAAAAATATAAAGTTATAGAGTACAATTTTGAACTGTTGGTGCTACTATCATCAGAAATGAACTTGAGAATATTTATGTCGTTTTCATAAATCATAGGACTGGGGTCATTGTTAAAATGACACAATACAATATAGTTTTGATTTTTTTCTAATAATTATAATTAATAATTGAGATACATGTTTCGTAAATCATAAATCGTAAAACACTTAGTGTGTGTATTTCAATTTTTAATCGCCTCGATCCTCGACATTTGAAATTTTTATAAAACTAGAGACTAGAGTTTTACAATGTCTTCAGACATGAGAACAAATTTAGGAGATACAGTAAAATTGTTATTTTTGTTAATTGCCTCGTCATTCTTCGTTCGCTTGTCGTTTGCCGGATTCGCTTGCCTAGAAAATCCATGTGCTCATGGAATCTGTATGGATGATATCAAAGGGTAACTTTCTCTTTCTAAATAGTTGAATGTTTAGTTTGTAGTTTGTTGTTTTTAGTATTCAAATTTATTCAGTACGGTTTTATATGAAATGCCATTACAGATAAGAGTGCATCTAATATCTAATGCATCACGTGTGTTTTTTTTCAATAATAATAATTCTTCTTTGATTACAGTCCGCATCAATGCTATTGCCAAAATGGTTTCACGGGATACTCGTGGTAAGTTTTTATCTTTCCCATTTGAAGTTTGACTACAGCATAACAGCATACATAATAATACAATGTACAAGGTACATGTGTCATGTGTATGTTGTATCTTGATTGCATGTGTAAACGATAAGAACAAACGATACACGATACTTTTTCTCAAGTTGATAAATTGTCATGCAAAAATGCTAATGTTGCTTATGGATTTGATGTTTGATAGCATGTAATGTATAATGTACAAAATGGATAATGGTATGTTTCTTTCTCCTTTCTCTATGATGTTTTTATTAAACAGTGAACAAAATTGGGATGAATGTCGCTCGTGGGGTGTCTCCCCGTGTCTAAATGGAGGGTTGTGTACAGACTTGATAGCTGATTTTAACTGTTCTTGTGTGGAGCCGTTCACAGGTGAGAGAAAAAAAAGATGTGTATAATGTACATACAAAAGAGGTAATGTGTTTATAGTTTAAGGTTTAGGGTGTTTAGTGTTTAGCCGCCTTTGTGCTATTCCTTGTCGTGATGATACTTTCTCCATTCTCCATTCTCCTTTCTCCATGAATACATGAATACACCAATGGATGAACCCTATTATTACACATTATGACTCTATCCTCTGTTATTATTAGTGTCATTAGAGGACATTTCCTTTTTATTCACGCAATTCCAACATGAGAATAAATCAAACATCCCTTCTACATTATACATTATACAGACAACATTAAGTAAACTCCTCACAAAGCACATCAAGTTCACTCAGTCTTCAGTAGAAAGAAGAAAGTCAAAAGTAGACGTCATAAAAGCTTTTGAATTTTGAATTTAGACATTAGACATGAAACAATGTCTATGACTTTCCTTTTGCAATACAAAACAGTCTACACAATTTGAATTGAACACTTGAAGACTTTTTATACACAGAATACACACATTTGACAAAGGACTCAATATTAATCTTATCAAGTGTAAAATATTTGCGTACGCACTACGCACAAGCCACAGCTAATGTGATAATTTGTGTCTAATATCTCCGTCACATTTCATATTTCATATGAAACAACAACTACTGTTGTGTAATTTCTTGTTTGGAAATGCCTGTTTTGATTTAAAGATAAAAAATATCTATAAAATATCGTAGATAATCGTCTTTTATACCTTAAATGGTCTGAAACTCCCGTCTGTAATATTAATTGAAAAGTACTTTTTATTTTTCTGATTTCTGATTGTCAGGTAAAATAGTCATTCCTCCACATTTGTGTTAATATTTTAATTGATGAGTATAATTTAAGGGGCAATAAAAACCATTTTATTATGTAGTCTTTTTCGTGCCTCAAACTTTGAGTTTGAATTCGGATTAGAATTAGATTGAGAAATATCGTCTTTTCATGCTCTGAGATAGCTCATAAACCATTATCTACATGCACAATAATTGACAATTTAATGCGAATATTTTGCAGTTAATTTTTTCGTTTAGAACATAAAATAATTTGAAATGGTATTCATAATTTGTAATCAATAATTCTCAATTCCCATGCTCAAGATCCATGTTATAGGTTATAGGCCAAAGGGTTCATTGGTGACTTTTGCATATTATAATTATGCCTATTCAGTGTTCGGGGTATAACAAGAAGTCATTTTGATAATCTAGTGTAATTCAATAATTGATTCTTATGACTCGTAGCTCGTAGCGCATAATTGAGGATTGAGGACTAGTTTTTCCTGTCGTTTCAGTTCACGTCCCATCTTAACTAAAATGGTTCACATTATTATATTATAGAATTGGTGTGTTCTCTGTTACATCATATAAAATAGATAATAAATAATAGGTTCATGCATAATGCCGCAAAATACATATATATATATTTATAATATAGCATGGTTCATACGCACAAAGCGGGATGAGGAAGTAGTCCCATTTTCCTATTTGTACAAGGTGTTTGTGTTAATTTGCATGCATGAATAATGAATAGTGAATAAGGAATAAAAGCGAGAACTGTTAACTGATAATAATAATATAGTAAAAAAATATTCAGAAGGGTGAATTTTAGAGTAGGGGATTCAGGAGTTGGGCAAGCAAACAAGCAAACAAGGAGGAAGTAGGAGAAAGGAGAAAGGATATTCATGGCGAGTTATGTTAAAATTAAAGGTTTGATCAATGAAATGTATGTAGAGGAGTTGTGAAAAGGAAAATGAAAGTGATAGGGAGAAACAAAGTATGTAGGAACTTTAGATACACGTATTACTTTTTGATTCCTTCTTTTTTAGATATTAGAATAAGGAAGGAAAGTATCTAGGTAAATACATAAGTAGGATGTAGGAGCAGGAGGTCGACAAAAAAACAAAAAAGGGACTGGATTGGATTTGTTCACCTTTTACCATGTACAATGAAGATTGTGCTCATGATAATCATAATCATAATAAGTAATAATCAGTAGATAGAAGATATAGAAAAGATAGTCACCTTCCTACACACTACATACCAAAAATATAATATTATTAATATTATTATACTATCCATTATCAGTTGTAGATGGAATATTGAATATAATATAGAAATATCATCATTTTTGCCATCATTATATTTTGATTGTTCCACTTGGACCTTTTCGAGGTAGCTCTCTATTCTCTATTGTCACCTTATTGTGTAGATTGTAGATTCCATTGACTTTTTCATCAACACTCAACACCCTATAAATAGTTTATATATTATAGACATATACAATGTACACCACGGCATGTGTATTTGGTTCCCAAAATAATGATTTTCTTCCTAAACTTTTGTACAGTATCTTGTACACATTTCACAAATATACCAAATACAAACCAACAGACGATACGACCTATGCACTATACAGTATACAGCCTACCGCCTACCAGTTCAACGATTTCCGTCACCTTAAAAGTGAGAATAGGAAGGGACTATCAACTATCACTGTGAACTGTGAACGGTGAGCGGTGTATTTATGTATCTGACAAAAACTATTGAATTCCCCACTGAGTTTTCTTTGTCCATGTTATGTGTTATGCATATCAGTTAGTATGTTAATACAACATACAAAAGAGAGAAAATTTTACCAATTTCACACACAACGAGGGAAAACTCTTTCTCAACGCTCAACGCTCAATACTACCTTTTCACTTTGGTTGTTGTTTCTTATTCTCCCCACAGCACACTCAATGCCCAATGCCCAATGCTCAATAGTATAATAAAATATAAAATCAGACTAAGAATCAGAGGTAGGAGCTAGAAGCTAGAAACCGAGCTGGGTACCGGGTTGGGGTAAAAGGTAAAAAGTAAAACTTTTTGTTGGTGCTAGGGCTGGTACTTTAGCTTGGCTTGGTTTTATTCCTTTCTGTCTACTGTCTGTCTGACTGGTGTAATATATTGTAGATATATACATGCATAATAAATATGCGTATGTTGTGTATCGTCTATTCCTCTATCGTCTTATTCAACCAACCAAGCATGACTGAATGTCTAAATGTCTAAATGTCGACGTAATCCATGCCATGCTTTCCTTATTTACCTGGATACGGAATACGGAATATGGAGTATCATGCACGCTCATATCTAATCCAAGTCCGAATCCAAATTCAAATGAACATATGTATAAATTTATGCAGTGTATAAGTATAAAGTATAAGTCTACAGTCTACAGTCTACAGTCTACCTAACCACACATAATGCATAATCATAATGAAGAGGACTCTTCCACTTTCCCCCCGCTGAAAATACACCCTCTCCGTCCTTCTTTCTTTCTTTCTTTCTTTATGTGTTTGTTTCTTGTCGTCATTTCATTTCCAACTCGGTTCTCTCCACTCTCAATAGTCCGTAGTTCATAGTCGACACAAGCTACAAACAACCGGCTATTTTTAAGGCTATTTTGTATTTGGTTATGTGTAGTGTGAATCGTCATTATCTCTATTCTGTATTGTATTGTGTGTGTTTTGTATCAAATATCAAATATCGATGGTCAAATTTGACCTTTTCTGTCCTCATTCTGACTTGTTTCAAAAATAAATCAGTATACATTATATCTTATATACTGTAGTTTGTATAGGATATATTATAGACATTTGTATTGTAAAAATTCGGGGACTTTGGTGATAATGTGTAGTTCATTGCCCTGTTGTCAATTTCCTCGTCAATTCTTCTCCTCCTCGCCACTGTCTTTCACTTCAGTAGTTATCGGCTTGTTTCTCATCATTACGGGTAATACCACATACCACATGAGTAGGTATACATTATACATGAATAAAAGTAACGTGTAACGTGGAGTACAAAGCAAAAAATACTTTATAGTCTATACATATTTATTATTGTAGTGTCAAATGTTTTATATTCAACATTTAATTATACTATATTATACTTTCTTTTTGTAATGCATTATGAATTATTCATGCACGGATATTGGATATGGATAATGTCCCCATAAAATTCTATATTCAATATACCTTACTATTCAAGTCTTTTAAGTACATAAAATATATAGTATACTATCATTTACAATTTATTTACGATCTACGAGGACAGTATCGATTACCTTTGACATTTTCTTCTCAAAAAACAAATACTCGTAATTAATAAGCTGGTAAATATTAATAAAAAATGAATAAAAAAAAAATAATAATTACGGCCTTTGTTTATTTTGTATTTTTTATACATGTAGGAAAGCAATGTGAAATTAACTTGTCGGAGTGTGATGAAATTTTCCCGTGTCAAAATAATGGAACGTGTGTCCACAACTCTCGAGAATCTACTCATGAGACGGGACTCATGTGTCTTTGTCCTCTCGGGTTCAAAGGTATGGAGTCTGAACTCATTCACATTCATATATAAAATATAAAAAAATAAAAATACAGTTAAAAGTTAAAAGTAGAATAATATTATGCATTACACAAAATACAAATAACAGGAGAGCACTGTGAAGAGGATGTGTCAATGTGTAATACGACGTCCAATGCTTGTCAGAATGGAGGCAAGTGTATTGACGATATCGGGAAAAATTACTACTGTGTGTGTGAGCCGGGATGGAGTGGTCATTATTGTCAAGTGTCCATCGATGAATGCTCCTCCGACCCTTGTCAAAATGGTGGAGTTTGTGTGGACAAAATTGCTGACTACAGTTGTGCTTGTCCTGCAGGTGTGTAAATGAATACTAAATACACATAGATATATCCATTTTTACACTTGAATACATTATACAAATAATGTACAAGAAATGAACATTAAATAAATGCATGAAAAAATGAAATTCGTCACAGGCTACACGGGGAAATCCTGTGAGACCAAGATGAAGATTTGTCCGAAAGATGAGGATCCATGTCATAACGGAGCATTGTGTCTGGAAGAAGTTGACCAGAAGGTTTGCTACTGCTTCCCTGATTTTCACGGCAAGTTGTGTGAGGAACGCTACGATGAATGTGATCAACCCACAACGTAAGTCGTCTTATTTTCACTCATGTATACATGCAAATATATTTAGTACGACTTATTGTATATTGTAGACTGCAGCATTCACAATTATCGATACGACAGCTTTTATATTGTAGATTCCCAAAACACAGATATAGATAGTGATTACAGTATAGATGAGCCTCCAACCTCCCATTTACAGTAATCAGTAATACTTGGAACTTGGAAATGAGAAAAGATATATTCAAGATAAATGAAAAAGACAATGGAATTGGCATAATATCCTCGTATTTCATTTTTTTTGTACACTTTTGGAAATGTTTGCAGAGCACGCTATTTACTATTTACAGATACATAGGTATGTAGTGTGTAGCCAATATAGGCAAAAGGTATGGCATGTACAACAGAATTCAAAATGTGGGAATGAGTACACCGTCTACAGTCTACAGTGGGAATATGACACTAGATACTAGACACTATAAAAAGCTATCAAATGTTGAATAATAAATGACAATGCAGAACTGGGGAATTTTGGGAATGCTATTGGAAAAGATATAAGATTGAGTCATCGAGTTTAGGATTGAAAAAATCAATAAGAATTCACCTGTCTAATGTCCAACTATTGTATTATACTGACTATTGATGTATGCATAATATGTTTTGCAGATATATATTTTGTATCATTCTGCACTCTGCACTATTCAAAATTCAGTGCAGTGACCCAAAATGAAAAACACAAAAGTACACTTCTAAATATAAACAAAAGCCTCTTGAACATTGAACCGCGTAAATTGATTTATTTTCTTAATGTAATTTTTTGCAGTTGTTTGAACGGTGGAGCTTGTATTGACGGAGTGGGCACATTTTCCTGTACTTGTCCACCCGAGTACTATGGACGAACTTGTGAATGTTCCCTAAAAGTTCCAGAAACGGAGAATCCCGCGGAATGCTCTGAAATCCCTCATCCTCATTCCAATTTGACGCAGAGTTCAAGTACAATTAGTCCGGAAACGAGGACGGATATCATAATCAATGCAAGCCTGAGCTCATCCCTGTTCCTTCCTTTTCCAGGTCCAGTTCCAGACCGAACGAGTATCCTCCTTTCTCTCAGTGACCAATTATCAGCCAGTCCAACTCCAAGTCCAACCAGTTCAATATTTTTATCCCCCACAACCATGCTAATCATGTCTTCCGATTCTCCGTATGATCCTGGAGGAGTTTATCCTCCTCCTTCTTCTTCTATCATTACTCTTGTTGCCTCCGCCTCCCACTCATTAGACGTTAGTGTCCAAGTTGATAGTACTGATGCTACTGCGATGATTGAAGGGAGGATAAGATCTTCAGATGTACAAGTTTCACGCACACCCATTACCATAACTATGGAGAGCAGCAGCATTGGAACTGGAATTGGAGTTGAAATTGTAAGCAGTATAATGATGACAACTGTAGTGAAAACTCCTTTAGTCAGTCCATCACCCACTTTGATAACAACCTTTGTGGAGGAAACCGCAACTCTTGAGGATACTTCCTATGAACCTTGTCCCTCCCTCTCCGTAGGCGAAGGGCCAGAAACGATGGACAAGTCATCTTTAAGTTCAATACCCACTCCCAGTTCCACCCCCTTTATAATTTTCAGCTCACCACCCCCTCCCCTCTTCAGCTCCAGTGTGAAGGATTTAACTCTCGAGTCGGAGAAGTTGTCCATCTCACAATCAGTAGCCGTCTCGTCCTCCTTGTATTCCTCATTAGTCAGTTCTCAGGATTCAAACGAGCTTATTACTGAATTCCCCGTGGATTTTGAGGGGTCAATCATCACAACATCCACAGTCAAAGTTCCCAGTCCCACCACCATATCCCTTTTTGATTCCGAGTCACTCTGGGAAGTTCCCGACGAGTCCAGTGAGTACATGAGTATTAGTAGTAGTATTATGAGTACTGTTTCTCCATTTCCGTCCTCAGAGCTTTTGGGAACAAGTTCCACTCCTCTGTATTTCACTCCCATTCCAATTCCAAGTCCAAGTTCCAGCTCATGGACACTTGAGACTCCAAGCAAAGAAAAAGAACTCACATTAATAATTTCTGAAAAAACGGGAGGATTTTATACAACTCCTCATTTGGAATTAACTCCGACACCCACAGCTTCATTTGGAGAAAGTTCTACCTTTTCACCATTTTCACCCTCACTTTCACCCACGATTGACATAGAAGACTTGATCTCCGCCACGAGTCGCACAACTAGTCCTGAACAAGAACAAAGTCAAATCATGATGAGTTCTACTGCCAAAGAGTTTTACTATCCAATTTCATCAACGCCACAACTTGAAAGTGCAACACCCCTTCCAGTGCCTTCATCCTCCATTGTGTCAATGAGTGAAGAGATGAGTAGTTTTGTTGCTTCAACTGCTATGCCCTTACCCTCGCCCTCACCAACAGCCTCGCCCACTTCGCCTTTGCCCACCCAGTCCCTGACTATTACGACATCGCCACTGCCGTCCTTGTCAAATCTCACGGATCCATGTGAAAACTACTGCCAAAACGATGCGGACTGTGTCTCTGTGAATATTGAGCCGACCTGCATTTGTCCCTTTAGATTTTATGGCGCTCAGTGTGAGCATCGACAGGAGGAGATTGAAATCCCATCCTTTTCTGGAAATTCCTTCATGAAGTATGAGCTCCCTCGAGCCTCCGCCAATATTATAGATATCTCTGCTCAAATGGCAACTGTCATTTCCGATGGGATCCTGATGTACTCAACTATCGGGAAGATTTATGCTCTCCTTTACATTCAAAATGGGTTGGTCACACTTCATTTTTCTTGCGGAGCTCAGTCTATGAATTTTGTGGTAATTTTACATTTGTTTTTTCCTTACCTTGAACTAGTTTTTATTGTAAATGATAAATTGATAAATGATAATTCTTTTAAAAATATTTTTTATACTTGTACATTTTGAACGGATTTAAAATTTAATAGGAGACACGTACAAGAGTGGATAATGGATACAACTTTACATTGAGTTTTCGCTTGGAGAACGTCCTACATGGAAATGACCAACTTCGTTGTGTTGGTCAAGTCAGTTTGAATGATTCGTACAGTATGAAAGGGGAGCAGATTGTGGAATTGTCAGCCTTCTCAGTTTTGGAACAACCGATTAAGAAAGTTTTCCTTGGGGGTGTGGACAGCCCGGATTTACACCCAACTGATGACATTATTAGAATTCTACCTGGATTCCGTGGTTGTGTGTATGGACTCAAAGTTAATGAGGAGCTCATGTCCATGTTCAACGATGCAAAGGATGGACGGGAAATTTCGGAATGTTCTACTTTCGGATGTGTCATCAACCCATGTGCTGGACACTCGCGCTGTGTTTCTTTTCATAAATATCCATTTTGGCAATGCATTTGTCCAGCAGGGTAAATAAATAAAATCTATAAAAAGCTTTGTAAAAAGCTGATTTTTCATGTATAAGGGAAATAAATGAATTCTGTATCTCTTCTTATTTGTGATATTTTATTAATACAATCCTATTGTCTTATTTTTCTAAATATATTATTATGATTAGGTATGAAGGGAGAAGGTGTAATATAGGAATTTGTACAGTAAACCCCTGTAAAAATGGAGCAACATGCACAACTATGCCAATAAGTAATAATAGTCAACATCTTCGCTTTGGGAATGAGTCCTCATGTAAGCACGACTTTTTCTTTATCTATTATACTATTTATTTCTAATAACTCATAACTCATAAAAATACAATGTATAATTACAACAGAAAAAAAGTTGATATAATTATTATTATTGTTCGTATTTTCTTTTCTAGTAACTTCATTGTGTCTGTGTCCCTTGGGATTTACGGGAGCAAGATGTCAAACAAGATTAAAAGTAACAAAACCCGCATTCCGTCCCACACCAGATTATTCTGCCTTTGTCTTATATGAATTAGCAATCCCGAGATTTTCTGATTGGATACAATTAAAATTTCATTTCATTACAAGAAATATGAGCCAAATTGCATTACTCCTGTATCAAGGTGGTGAGAATTCTATTCAGATTAAATCAAGGCTTCGCTCATATCCTTCGTCTTCTCCAGCAACTGCCGAATTTCAAGACAATGACCCAGCATCGGATTTCTTTTTTATTAGTTTTATCCATGGATTTATTGCTCTCACATGGAATCTGGGTTCGGGGACGCAACGAATCACCACACCAAGTCGAATCGATAATCGACTAAACGTTCACACTGTCACGGCAGGACGGCGAGGAAGACAGGCCTGGCTACAAGTCGACGGTATGCGAAATACCACGGGAAAAACACCGGGAAGTTTTTACAAATTGGATGCATCCGAATTTGTATATGTGGGAGGTCATGAACTCCCACGATTTGAGGGACTACCCAATGATTTACCATTGCATGTAGGATTTGAAGGGTGTCTCTTTGATTTAGGATTTCGTGACAAGAATAAATTATTCCTTCCTCGTCCTCTAAGAGGACGTAATATAAATAATTGTTATGAAGACTGCTGACTGCTGACAAAACACACAAAAAATCAAAATTAAATGCTAATCAAATCATTATACTATTATATATATATATTATACTGTATACAATCTAAATATATGATAATAATATAAGTAAATAACTATGCGTAAATGTCAGGAAAAACGAAACCAAAAGGAAAATCTCACAATCGAAGAATAATTATTGTATTTAATGAATTCAATGAAATACATTTTATGATTTTGTAAACTGTTTTTGACGAAAAACAAAAACTTCTTTTTATAATATTTTACGATCACGTTTAAACGAAACAAATGCATAATATATATATGCCAAAAATTTAAACTTAGTTTTTCCAATGATAATTGTCATTTATATGAACCCTATGTAAAGCTAAATTTTGAAACATTTGAAGCGTATTATCAATGTATGATGTACAACAATATTACTAGTATAGTAATATGATATGAATATATATAGATACAAAGCGCAATAAGTAATAACAGAGGTTTAGGCAAATTATTGATTATTTATAGTACTGTTATCATTCACACGAGAAACATTCTCAACGTTTTAATGAACTTTTGGTCATCACTTTTGTGGATTGATACATATAACATATAACACATATGTACAACAAGTTTGTTTTGTTATAACATAACATCATTAGAGTTTATGAAATGAGAATATAATTTTTGTATTGTTCACTTTTAAACATTTTTTCTATAAAGTTCTCTGAGAGTTTAACGTTTGATTATTTAAGATTGTTACTTGTTATATTACATTTACACATTTTAGTTTATTTGATGTATGTATATTTTTATGTAATGCAAACAAATTAACTTGTTGTATCCGTCAAACATACTCAATAAAAACAAAAATTAAAATGCTTGATATTACATAATACATAATATATGTTGACTGTATGGTTGATTTCGTAACTAATGTTTCACATCATTTAATTGAAAAATGAAAAACTTTTTGAGATAATTTTGAATGACAAAAAGTATTTAAAACAGAACACACTGAAGGAAAAATAAAATGCTCATGCTACCCTAAAGTTGTAGTTTTTTTTTGTGGGGAACATTGACTAGAATCGATGTACCAGAAGAAATTCTTTCCTATCTCCTGTATAATATATATATTATATTTAACATTGCTCAAAGTAGGGAGAAAGAAAAACCAGAAAAGATTTTACTGAGACCATCTATAACAATAATTATTGCAGTTATAGTTTTTAAGTATATATATCATGTTTTTGGTATCTAGGAAAAATGGATACAAAAAATGTTGAAATTGACTCTTAAAAATTATTATTATTATATCATGATTATTTTTAAACTTGACTCCAGAAAGGGACTATTACTAATATTATACTAAAATAGGTAATAGAAAAATCCAAAACATTTTTTTTACATAGGTACAAGTTGGTCAAGTTTACATTTTACATTATATTGTATGTATTTTATTTGGAGAGGAAAGAGTTTGAAAATTCAACAAACAAAAACACACCAGCATAATGTAAAAAACCAAATAACATTATTTAAGATGCTTCTTTTAGTGTAACAAAACGAGATAAAACAAAAGCTAAGAGTACAGTAATACAAGTGAAACCAAAGGCAAAAAGGTAGAAAGTTTCTTCATCAAAAATATCTGCAAATGATGGTAATTCTGTATAAACACTATCTATTGCATCAAACATTGCTGTTTTCTCTCTCCTAACCATTTTGCTGAGTTGTGTGTCGTTTGTGTGTATCTCAAAAAATAATAACAGTATTTGTTTGTTCCGTATACACGCTATATGATCTTATTTGACTAAGAAGTTAAGTAATAACAATATAAAAATGATTAGATACTTGAGTGATGATTCTCCTTTTTATTCCTTATTTTCTTTCTTGTTGCTATTGAATTCAATTTAATAAATATGTTATATCAAGTCCTTATTTCTTCTTTTGACTTTTAGTTTGAACAATGGGTGTTGTAGTTTCGTCTGAAAATTAAAATATAATTCAACAAAAGTAGATTATAAATTATAATATATTATACCTTAATGATAACTAAATTAAATGTATAAAATGATGATAAAGGATAAAAGCATGTAAATTAGTAAAGATGAATTGACATAATATTATAGTAAGTACCTTCAGGAAGTGGGGCTAAAGGTAAAACAATTCTATTAAATTCTTGTAAAATTTCTAGTATTGAAAGATTCCCAGCTTCAAAATGTATTTGTTGACCGTTTTCTGTAAAGAATCATACACAAAAATTTTACGTTATGTATAACATTTCAAACTTTTATATTTTATTGTAATAAAATGTTGAATTCATACTAGTAAATATATCCAGTAAAAAAGTTATGTGCAACAGAATATTATATTATGTAACATGCATTTTCAATTCAGAATTAAGAAAAAGGAAGCAAGCAAACATAAATATATGCAGCACATACAAAACAAATATTAAAAAAAAATCAGTAGGCTACGTATTAATAAAATAGTAGTATATGTAGAAATACCTAATTTAACAAGCATCTCAGGTTCTGAATTGTCACATTTAACTTCTGTTTTAAAAATACATTTATAATTTGTATCCCGAATCTTAGAACTTGACAAATAATGCATCAAATTTCGGAAACCAAAAGTATTTTGATAAAAAGGGTCAAATTTATAAGTGACTCTGGATACTGGTCTCAAGTCTACTCGTTTAAGTTGTTCAGTAATTAGAGACATCATTCCCCCCATTCTTTTGACGGGTCCATGGGCTTTAAATACAGACATTTTTTTTCCTGTCTTTTTTTTATTCTATCTTTTTTTTATGAAATAACACAAACAAAACAGAAACCTGCAACAAAACAAAAGAAAAAAAAAACAAACTTTTAGGGGTGCCTTTTTAAATATTAATAAATTCTAAAAGGTATATTTAAAGTGTATTTATACAGCAGGTACACATCACAAAAGTTAATAAAATAAAATGCACTGTAAACTGGAATATATAGAAATATTGTACTATATACATGCATAATATAATATAGGGCTTTTTGGATTATTATATTGATCAATAAATTAAAAAAACAAAATAAAAATAAAATATCTTCAGTCTTTTGCATTCGATATTCAATAACAAAAATCACAACAACAAACTTACAACAACGTGTGTGTAGTAAATAAAGAATCAAGAACACTCTTTTAACTAAATACAATTAAAAACACTTACCTTTTAAAAAGTTTGTCAAGATGAAAGGAAGTAGAATACACGGGTAGTTTTTGTTTTTTATACTGCAGTAGGTTAGTCGGAGAATCCGAATCCAGCCGATCTTAGAATCTTAGAATTTGAATGTGTAAAAAAATTTTCAATGTTCTTTCTGTGGTGGGCTCTAGACTATGAATTTTTTTGGTTCATATCATGTACATAACAAAAAAAGTATAGCTGTCATTTTTAAGGTAACCAAGTTTAAAGTTTAATACATTTTGAAAGGCAATTATTTATCATTTGGTTTTAGTGAGATCTGTTCTCTAACCGCACGGGCATATACTCATTTTCATCATCGTTAACTAATTCCATTTTGTCGTATATTTTAGACAAGACAAGTTATAATTTTATTTTAGTGTTCGTAAATAAGTATAGTTTCTTCTTTTCGTACGTGGCATTAGCAATATTTTTTGGTCTTTAACTTTTTTTTTTACAAGTAGACACACCAAAGTCCATCAACTTAAACACTCCTACAACAATAACAACAACTTGAGCTACATAATTAACTCGTATTCTTGTATCTGGTAAGTTGTTTTTCCTTACAATATTTAAATTACTACATCTTTTACCAATATTATAGCAATATGGCAAATGTGTCAATGGTATGTATTTTAATTGATACAAAAAGTACATATACTATTTTACTTCCTTGATAATTGATAAAATATAATCATATTTGAGTTATTTTATGTAATAGCATGTTGTCATCTATACTAATTGGATTATTATTTATATATCAAATATTTAGTTAAATACAAATTACGAAACCTATAAACTCCTATTTTTTTTAACAAGTAAAAATGTTTTGTTTTTTTTACTAATCCGTTTCTTTTTCTTCTTATTTGTAACATTAAGGATTATCAGGATAAAAGTGCATGTATATTATGTATAATATTATTTTATAATATTATCATGTTCTTAAAAACTATAGGATGAGTCATTCTAAAATTGCATGACAGTGGAGAGAGGACACAGAGTCGTATAATTTTAAATATTATTTTTTACTAGTATGTTATAATATACTTACGTTATACATGGTCTTGGTTCTTTATATAATAATAGTATAGTTTCAAGTTTGAAGTGACATTTTAATTAACTATTGTAAATGGACATTTTATTTTCTTCTATGTACTTAAATACATGCATGTATGGAGTTGATACAATTTCCGTTTTAGTTCTATTTGTATAATATACATGTAAACTTTCATGTTACAAATAATCTTCTATTACATCAATTTATTTCCAATTTCAGAGTGTCAAGACAAAAAAAAAGACATTATACGTGTGACAATTAAAATACAAGACCAAAAAAAGACCAATATTTAATGATCAAGTGACATCTTCTTCTTCATTGTCAAAAATTTCAAAAACAAAAGCAAGATAATAAAACAGCTCAAACTAAGAAACAAACTGAAACATTTTGTTACAATAATATTTTCAAAGAAGCCCAAAAAATAATAATAATTAGCTATTCACAATGAGCCTTCACCAGTCTCCCTCAGGTTAGTAAAACAAAAAACTCGTACTGTCTGTACAGTTTTGGTGTATAAATATATGTAAATTGTAAAATATATATATATGTATAATATTCAAAAAATATCTGTGCATTTTATGCATGTATTTTTTTTTCTTTCGTATGAATCAGTATTTTGTGGCTCTATATTCTTTTTCAGTTATTTTAGTTACTCTTCTGATGTGTTAAATATACATTACAAATTACAAGTTATAAAAGATGTTTTTCAGTTTGTTTTTGAATCGAGTTTTTTTTGTCGCTTATTACAGTGTTAATTTCTAAAAGAAATTTCGCCTTATATTATTATCATTTTACTGTTGTTTTACTGTTCTGTGGATAAATTGATGTGAGGAAAAAAACTGTTTCATGTTGTTTGTTACATTTTATATATATGATATGGCTATATTATCGTTATTAATTAATGGGCAGAGTAAAAGAAGTATAACAATGTCCTGGTATCGATCATGGTTTTTATAGATTAAAAGTTTACATATATATGTAGAGGATATTAAACATTTTTAGATTATATATGTATAAGAACAACAGATAGACCTTTAATAAATATGTTCTAAAAATTATTGATGGTAGTAATAATATACTGATATATACATAATACATATAGTATATATAGTGACTCATTTTTAATGAGAGTAAAGGAGATGGATAATGTAATTTGTTCAGATGGTGAATAATATTTATCTAATGATAACATGGTAGATTTGTTGATAATAAAAGCGAGACAGAGGCAGACAGTATTGAAGTGCATGTTATGATGAGACATTTAACGTACCGGAATAGTTTTACATAATATAATAATATCAAATTGAGCCATGTATTCATGTACAATAGTACATGCTCTTATATATTAATACATATACTTACATTGTAGGAAATACAAAATGTAATATACTCCTAGAGACTTTGTGCGTGTTTACACATACATAAAATATTTATCACTATTTGCTTTTGTTTTGTTTTTGAACCTAGTGACTTAAATAATTATGTGTGTAGTATCAAGAAAAATTATACTACAGATTAATTGAAATATGACATGACTTTTTGTACACATTTCCAATTATACCTGCATTTATATATACAGATATACTCTCAGAGAGCATTTTTGCCAAATGTCAAATATTTTATTGTTGACGACTGAGGTATTTATTTACTTCAGTAGTAGTAGTAGTAGTAGTACTATATTGCAGTAGTCTAAGCATCATAATAATTATAGTGGGTCGGAACATGTTATACCCTGGAGGATTTTAGGGATGGTTCAGAATTAAGGTGGGTGGGTTTTAAATATGCCAATTTTTTTTGCATGTGCTTATATACCTGAGGTGAACGAACGTATATCTTCTTCGTTTAATTCTGGTTTACGTATACAGTAAAATTATCTGTATATACATATATGTATACATACTACAATAATCACATTATGTATCTACGTAAAGAGACACTGAGTACCTCATCATGTTTATGTAAAGGAACTTGGATACTTGTTTTTGTCACTTTTTATATGTACACATAGAACCCTATGTATATATGTCTATTATCTATCTAGTTTCGTCCGAGTTTTATACCTGTGTGTATACATATATGTATACACATATGTTTGATATGTGTGAGAATTGTAGAGCTTCTACAATAATTCGTTTCCAAGTGTAATACTTAATACGAATACTATGTTGTACTCATACATTCGTCGTCGTATAAGAGTAGATCTTTTTTTTTGTATTCAGGAACATTTGCGGTAGTTAACATCACGAAATTGTTTCATGTTACATACAACTCTTTGAAAGTCATACAGTATTGTAGATGGTAGGGGATAGTTGGAATAGATTCATACTTTAGACATATGTCTGATGTATACAGTATGCATATATAGATTGCAACGGATGGATGCGATTTCTCTCTTTATCTCTCTCTCTCTCTCCTCTATTTTACCTCTTTCTATAGTTGGGGTTTTTACGTATTAGGTATGTATGTACGTATTACATATATGTTTATAATATACTTTTTTATAAAAGTATGAATCCACGTTTATGTCTAGATATATAGATATAGAGTACATTATAGTTTATAGTACAATAACTAAATACGAGCAAACTTTCAAAGTAAGTTTCTTTTGAAATTTATATGTTATACTGTTCACTGTTGCTGTATGTATCTATTATTACTATTATTGTCGTATTCTTATCTCCACTAAGAAATTAGTTAGTGAGGTCTCTGTGTATAGTGTACAGTGAAAAAACATGCTGTTTTATAACAATACGAATAATCGTACATAGTATACGGTAAAATGTACAAATTACAATACAACTACTACAATATAAGAACAACAACTAGTACTACCCATTTATCTATCTACTATCTACCTATGTAGTATTATTCGGAACTATCCTGTGAACACTACATATTCGTAGTAAAACATTCCCAAAGCATAAAAAAATATGCCAAGTTGGGAAGTGTTTTGTTTTTTTTTTTGGTGTTACAACTCAACTCTACAGAATAGAAAACATAAAACACATACCCAACTACCAACTACCTATATATATTTTATTTAGGACAGTGTATTGAAGAATGAGTCCTTGTGGTAAATAGTGTCTTTTAGCAAATCCGAGGTTTTGGTAGAATAAGTAATAGTACTACTACTACTACTACAGTGAACAGTGAGTGAGTTCTCAATAATATCAAAATAACTGTTTTATATACTGACTTGCCAAAACCTTCCACCTGTTGCCCAATATTTGTCTTGGTTTTGTTCTTGTACAAGATAAAAATAAGGAATCTCAAGACTCAAGACAAGAAAAATATTCATAATCTTCCTTCAGTCATTTTAGTCGTGTATATTTTGAGTGCTATTCTACTTAAAATTGGAAATAATATTCTCAAATAAGTAGTGTGTCTAGTGTGTGTAGTGTGTACACAATATACGATAGAGGAAGGTAGAGAGAGAGAGAAAACGTGTATGTATTTATCATCAGGAAAGGACTATACTATATTTAACAATCCACTAATTGTGTTGTTATTCTTCGTATGTAATAATAGGAATACTAATAGCAATATAATATTGTGTGTACAGTGTACAGGTTATGTGATATATATAATTCTAGTACAAATGAAAACAAAATCGTCTGTGTACAATTTTACATTGAAAATTCACACATGATCGAACTCTTGTATATTATTATAGAACATAGAAACATGAAATGTTATGGTGGAACATACTAAATAATAAATACAGTATAATATGAAACAGTTACTATAATATTATTAGGAGTGACATAAAGGTTTTGTTTATTATGTCAAGTTTAGTGATACAAGTATATGCATAATAATATTACATACATGTATGTTAAATACAATAACAGTATTATTATTATTCAGTTATATAGTTTATGAGTAGAGTACATATTACACATGTATACAAAGGAGTTGCAGGCACTCCAGACATAAAATATATTATACATTTTTATATACTTTTTAGTACTATTACATATTTGTTTATAAACAATTTTTTTTACAGTTCACAATCGACATAATATATACACACATATTTTTTTGTATTAACTCGGATTAAATACACAATAATCAATAATACATTACACATTTCCATCATTTATCAGTATACAAACATAAATATTCTATTATCTATCTATAAATGTAAACAGTTGTAGTCAGTTAAAGTGATAGTAGGAACAATATGAGTAGTCAATTAGGCAGTACTGATAAAGAAGAATCAGAGCAACTTGGGCAAAAAGAAGAACAAAATGACAATAGTATAGAAAGTCATAAAGATGATGATGTATTCAAGGAAGCAAAGGATGATGGAGAGTCTGAAAATAATTCATTAGAATATAATCCATCGAATTCAAAGGATGAATATTTAGATGATCCACTTCCAGATTTGGTTGGGAGTTTACGCATAGCAGAAGCCGATGAACTTGAACCCGATTTAACTTCATGTTTTGATCATGAATTTGTTTTAGAAGATTTTGAATTAAGTACAAATACAAGTGATGAAGATGATTTTATTGACGATGATGATGATGATTCTGGATCGGATTTAGAATTTTTCGATGTAGCTAGTGAACTCGATGGTGATCCACATCATCAATCTCATCATCATAGATTAGATTCCTATTCAACAAGTACTGAATTGCCTGAACATGAAAAGGTTTCTGTAGAATTAGAACATAATGCTGGGCAAATAGAAGGTGATATTTCTTCCAGTTCTCAAAGAACTTCCAACTGTGATTCTGCAACTACTAGTAGTGGTCAAAATACAAATACTAGACTAAGACGTGTTAAAGATAAAGCGGAGAAGGTCGCTCAAAGTGTCAAAGGAATTGTAGGGAAACGTCGAAATAAATTACAAAAAAATATTCGAGTGTTATATCAAAATCTTGATAAACCCTATAGTGCAAAAATAACTACTAATCAACATTTTAAAAAGTTTTTGACATTGGGTCAAGGTTTGTTTTGCTTATTATTTTTTCTTGTAATAATCCGTTGTTTCTTGAACCTTTTAACATAATATTGGTTTAGATGATCAACTAATTATTTTGTTATTACTTATATTACGAATTTATTTGCATAATAATATAATATATTGTCAATGTGTCTTATTTTGATGGGCTTCCGTGAATTGAAAATTTCAAGTTATAATCATAAAATAGTATACTACTATGTACTTTTTATTATTAATTAATTTGAAAGATTATATTCTAATTGGTTTGTTTTTATTCTTTTCTTTTGATATTTTAGAGCCTAATTCTATCGGCGGAATGAGTCAATCCGGTTCAATTAACGATATGGGATCCGGTGTTGAAGTTGGTATGACGGCCGAAGAATTAGAAGTCGCACGTAGTGAATGGCAGGCCGAGCTCAATCAAATTGAAGATGAAATTCAAACTTTGAAACAAGTAATAAATTATAAGCAATTATCATTATTATTGTTATTTGCTATCTATCATAAATAATAAATGATAAATCAAATGAGATACTTTTAACAATTAGTTATTGAATACTTTAAATATCATTGGTATATCTCATAATCAAATTTGGTTATTGTTTAAAAAATAGGTACTTACAGCAAAGACAAGAAGAGCTTATGAACTGAAAAGAAAACTTGGTGTGAGTTCATGGGGAGAGTTCGCTCAGGTAAACTACACTGTGAGCATTTTATATTCCCAGTTCATATAAAAATTACTCATGTTTAATACAAAGCAAATACTTTATACATGTGTCTTGTTATGCTTCATTTAAACCTTGTTAAAAGGCCCCATCGGTTACGTGATGATAATTCTATCTCTCTTTCTATCTTTCTATCTTTTTGATATATATACATCTATCTATATGTCTATAAATCTATTACATATTATTCTTATTCTTATTCCAATTTTAACTTTTAAGTATTCTAGAAATGATACTAACAGTCTGTTTTTAAAAAACATTTTCGATTTAGGATATGAACCAAGGCATAAAGAATGTTAGAGAATCCCAAGCGTAAGTGAACAACCTTGTATTTTTTGTTTTGTTTTGTTTTTAAATTTTGCATCTACAATCTATATTATACAGTCAATAGAATTCAAAGAATAAGCATCCAGGAAAGGCTCTCTAATTTTATATAGCATACATTGTATGATTATGTAACAGAGTAAACAGTAAACAGTAAACATACGATAAAAAGGTATTAAATTTGATATATTTCGCACATTTGCAAAGACTGGAGGCATCCAGATCAGAATTTAGGACTGCTTGTTTTAATTTTTCAAAAGTTGTTTTGAAAACTCAAAATACATTATAATTTGAACTACTATAATAATATATCAAGTTTCTAGATAAACGCTGAAGCACTGCAAAAAAAATCGTTTATATATGTACACTTTTTATACGTAGCTTCTTTAGCACTATTAGCACTGAGTTTATTTTTTATTTAAAAAAAATTCTTTATTACTATCTTTCGTCTTTATTATGTTATTTAATATTTATATTATCATTCCTAGTCAGTTTTAACAATGTTGAGTAGTTTAATATCACTGTAGTTTTTATTTAGTTACACTCTGTTTGCTACATATTTTATGCAAATTCTGTATTTTAGATATTTTAAAAAGAAGCCAATTATTTATTAAATATTTGTACTAAGTTGGCGTATTATTATTATTATTACAATTATTATGTACCATTATTTAAAATTCGTAGTTTTATCCTCGTATTTAGTATGTAAAATGTTTTGCAACTCTTTTGTAATTTAATTTTGTCTTGTCCTTTTCTTTATTATTTACGAATGTTTGCCGACATCGTCATGTCCTACCGTTCTGTTATTATTGTGCAATTTTTTGGTTTGCGGGAACTGAAATGAAAATTCATGGATGTGGTAAAAATGTTGGCATACTCTCTACATGGTACATGGTTCTACAAATGAAAATTCCAACAATCTGTACGAAAACAAAACAAAACATAAAACTGAAAATACATTTGAAAATATACAGTGTTCAAAAAATTGAAGAAACAGTTTCTGGAATCACCCAAACCGTGACACAAGCACCATTGTAAGTTTTAAAAAAAAATCCAATGCCTTGCTTTTATGTCATTGTGTGTGTGAAGTACTAATACTTAAATCTTAAATATATTATGGCTTATATTATCTAACTTTACACAAAAGCTGCTCCAAATTCATAGTATAAAAATCTTTTGGAGCATTCCAAATTCCAAATAACTATGAGATGGGAATTAAATGAGCAATAGGAATAAATAATAATAACAGTTGCTCAATATTTTTATATACCCATGTGTGTGTGTGTGAGTTGAATTATATAGATTTTAAAAATGTGTGTAAAGAAAGAAAGCTACATTGAAATAAGGAATAAGTAACAATTCAAAGTTTTACTTTTACGGTAAAAGTAACCTTTTGAAAGTATAGAGTGTACAGATTATATTATAGCTCTATATTCTATTGTAGTAAGTAAGTACGTATGAAAAAAATCGTACTTAATCCTATTTTTGGAACGAGATATTTACTGCAATTTCATTCTTTTGGTATTTTATTGTTGCCAATTTTATATGAATGAATAGTGTCTCATCATAACATTTGAGAGAGAAAGTGTGAAATATGAAGCTTAAGCCGATTGTAGATTGTAGATCGTAGGTAATACAACAATTTTTTCAATGGTCTTATAAATCTTACAACTGAAGTGAAGCTTGAAAATGATAAGAGTAAATGGTTATAAAAAAAGAAGAAGAAGAGAAAAATGAAAAGAAAGTTGTACTAAATAGGAATGACTGAAGATTGAAGCTGCGAGTAAGTAGCAGTCTAGAGTCTAGAGTGTTAGTACAATATCATGGTATGTATGTATGGTTGGAGGTTGAGAGTATCTAGACGAGAAAAGAAAAAGATTTTTCCTTCGTAAGTAGTTTTCCACTCTTCTTCTTCGTTACTTATAACAAGGAAAGATCAAAAGAGATTCTAGAGAAAATAATCTTAATGTTCTCTCTTACTCTCGTTTTTCTCGCCGAACATTTGTATGTGTACATTGTACATACAATAGCACACAGTGTGTGTATTTTGTATATACATATCTATATCTTATGTGTGGTACGGTCTCTAATGTATGTCTTTCACTTTCTCCCTTTTGTACACACAGACTTCCCACACAGTCATACACTTTCACTTGGTTTTTTCCATGAATTGTATGCATGTATATAAACAAATTTCATTTTCTTATGCATAATATGTATAGAATACATATAATATGAATGTATAAAAAAAACTTACGGCTCAGTTTGTACTCAAGTCGTTGTTCATTCACCATTCACATTATTTTTATTCGCATATTATGCCACATGAACGGTATTACGCAGAAGGATATACAGATATACATGTAGTTATATGTTTTGTACAGTATAACGTGTATATAATATATTATGCATGTAATTTAATATAAACTTTCCTCAATATGAATTCAAATACAAGTAGAAGGTCGAGAATAAGAAAAAGAAGGAAAAGAAAACGAAGGAAAGAACACATGGTGTAGAAAAAGTTTTTTATGCGTATTATACATTATAAATTATAAGTTTATAGCATAAATGTAAGCTGACATGTTAAAATGTAGAATGAATGAATGCATGCATGAGTTGGTTCATTTTTTGAAGTTTTTGCCCTAAGAGTTGACATGTGAGCGACTCAAAGTTGACTTACGATTTCATCTTATTTCTTCTTCAGTCCAATGATGATGATGATGATCATGCTGATGAAAAGACAGGAGAATATATAAACTTTTGACTTTATGCCCCTTCGTCTTTGAGTCTAGAATCTTGAGGCTTCAGCATACTAATGATTATCATACTAATGATTATTATGATGATGATTCTCCAGTGATTCTCAAAGTGGGGAGATAGATGTTGGCATATTGTAATTTCATTTATCCTGCCCGTCAACGCTAAAACTAATAAAACTTATTATTGAATATACATATATGCATCTTATATATTATCATCAACTCCTATCTGAATATATTCATTCTGTTGGGTTTTTTCCGTCTACTTTTGTTAATAATATCCAGCATCCTCTCTTTATTCAACTAGGCTTTCTCTCAATTTTCAACAATATAAAATATAAAGAGAAAGACAACTCATCTCTTTTGTTTCAATTCCAAGAATTAGCTTCTTCTTTGTCTTTTTCTAGTGTGCTCGTATCTCGTATCTATTTAAACATAATTTTGAAGGGTGAAGGATGACACATTTCCTACAGTAACATAATAATACATAGTATCATTCGTACACGAATCGATAAGAATGTTTAAACAAAGATGATTTCATTCTATATTTTTGGTTCCTAGTTACCAAAAAATACAGAATATACGCAATAATTATGTACACATAGCATATGGAAAAGATTGTAGTGACAGTGAAAGTCAAAGGCTGAATAATGTTGGATGTGTGTGTATCCGAGAATTTCTCATCGCCCGAGGTTTTATACACCGTCATTCATTTTTAATTTGCAGTAGTACATGTATGTTTGAGACATAAAAGACTTGTTTACTCAAACAAATACCTCTATAAATAATATGTAGTATATAATCTTATGATACATAATAAGCTTTTTATTATGTGTAAAAAAGAACTAAGAATAAACACACGAAAATAGAAGGAAAATAGAATTTCAAAGCCATTAATGACGTCAACATATTATGTAGCTGTTATAATTCTGTATTCGTATATAATGAATAGTGCATAGTCTATAGGGAACGCAGAATGTATCTAGAATGTATAATATCTGAGTCAACTCAAGTGTACAACATTAGGATTGACATTCATGCCGTTGAATTTCATTAATATGATCTGTTTCCGATTGACAGTAGTCACTATTCACAGCTAGATGCCTAGATGCTAGATGTGTTCATGTATGTAGTTTGTAAGATGTACATAAGATAATATCATTAAAGGGAGTTAGGTACTATGCATGTACTGATATGGTATTCAAAGTTTACTAAATGGCCTACAGTGCATGTCTACAAATTACAGAAGTATTACTCATTATGTACTCTGTGAAACACTGTATGCATGGATCATCTGTGTAGTCGAAGGATGATTTTTTTCGCTGTTAAGAAACTTATAAAATTTGTAAAATTTTTTACTTTTATTTTTATTGCAACTGTTTTGAACAAGGCTAAAACTGTACATTGTACATGTATATTGTAGATACATGTCCTCTGCTCTTACTTTACGAAATAACGATGTAACGGAAACAGCTGATGAAAAACGTATGTTTGCATTTCCCCCTCTCTCTACCCATCTCTCTCTCTCTCTCTCTCTCTCTCTCTGGTGAATGTGTTAATGCTAAAAGTATTAGTTAAAAAGGAAACGGCTGAGAGAATATAAATAAAAGTCGTGAAATAATATTACTCGGACGAGGTAATTGGAGTAGTAGAAATGCGTTTTAGTGACCAACTTGCTGAATCTGGATATAGGAGATCATTGGGAAAAGAGGATGAAGTGTAGAGTGTAGTACATTCGACATTTCTCTCCACTCCTCTCCTTTCTTGTTTCCCACTCACTCGCTCAATCACTTTTACTCTCTCTGTATTTTTCACTCTTTATATCCTTTGCCGTTCTGCCTTTGCCTTTTGAGGCTGTCTCGGTGTATCAAGCGGAGGAATGAAATAAAATACGATTCGTAGTGAATGTGAGAGAAAGGCAATGTGAAAAATTGAAGGTTATATTTTTTTTTTCCTCTACGTCTTTGCTGTGTTGGTGGCAGTATGTATACGTATACAAATATCCGTCAATGTTATAGGTTATAGCAGAGGTACATACTAGCTTACTAGCGATAGAAGGCATTGAGAAAGCGGGAGAAAACGCAAACTCATGTCAGTCACTTGAAAAAGCGAAAGAAATAAAGGAAGGAAGAAGGAAAGTGTCTGTGTGTGTGTGTGAAAGAGAGAGAGCGAGAATTTCTTCTCTTTTCTCCCAATCTTATTATGAGGCACAATTTTAAAAAGGACGTAACGTAAAAAGTAAAGTGGCCTACTTCCGAACCAGAGAAAAAGTGAGAGATGTAGAAATCTAGAGAGTATTGTACGTATACATAGAAATACAAGAGGATGAAGACGAAAGAGGAAAAGGGGGGAAAATGTAATTCCAAAAGAACATGGATGGACATGTACGACTGTTGTATAATGTACAAAAGTAGAGAGAGAAATTTTTTGTTTTCTCATGCTATAGATTCCCTAAAATGTACATCCGTAATCGAAGGAAAGTTACATGAATAGAATGAGTGAACATTGAACATGAAGATTGAACATGTAGGGATATTTAGGTTGGACCGGTGATTCCGGGGTTTTACGGTTTAAGGTTTACTCGGATCTCGGATAGCATCTCCCTGACTTGATTATTACAGAGAAAAGGTTCATCTAGATAATATATGACAAGAAGGGGAACAAGAGCCTAATGCCTGTTAGACATCTTTTTCATTTACTCCCAACTCCAAAATGATGATGTCATTTTATCTTTGTGAGTTGTTCCTCTTTCCCTTTTATAGTTTTCTATTCGTCCCATTTCTTTTCTCTTAGTGTTTGCATTGGCTTTGGTTAACTGCCAAACCATATAGTATATGTGTGCAAACTCTTCTTTTTTTTCTTGTTGAATGACCGTTGTCTTGAGTCTTGAGTCTTGAACGTGTTTGTAAAATGAGCCACATGTAGATATTCTGTGGTGTGTGGTGTTCAAAAGAAGGAAGGATATATAAAGAAAATGACCTTGTCATTGTGCCACCTTCTCTTTCCATTCCCATTCCCATGTACATTACACATAAAGTTTACACTGGACCTCTTTGTCATCATTATCCTTTATTACCATACATTTCAGACTTGTAATCTACATGTTTGCGCGTCGTTTATAATCAGTAGATAGTAGATATACATAAAAAATAGGTCTATATGCAAGATACTAGAAACTAAATACAAGAGCAACAGGGAAAGTTGAGCTGTCAGTCAAAGAATCTTTCATGTCTGGTTGTTATTATTTCACGTATCTTTATGTCAGCCTTCTATCTTTTTATGTTCAATATCTATTTGAACCTTTTTTTAAGAGAAAAAAAAGATTTTTCAAATCCAATGACAGTAATTTATTTTTTTCATGTTGTAAAATTTCAATCTATAATGTAAAATGTAAATGTAAGTCTGAAGATATTTGTCTAAAAAAATTGTGACTTAGTTTCCCGTTCCTGGAAGAGGATTATGTGGATGTTGATTATAATTAGATTATGTTACTAAATACTACCTACGTGTTTCCTCGTGCCTATCCTGTAGAAAAGTGCATGTAGGATGTAGGCATAAGCAGGTATTTATTTATGGTGGAGTATAGGACGTGTTTTAAAAATTGGATGTACAAGCGAGGAACATTTTTTGCTTGTATTTAGTTATGAGGAATGATGAATGTTTACATAGGGAAAAGGAAATGTGAAAGTTCAAGTTTGTACATACTACATTTACATGCAGTCATGTAATTGTCTAGCTTTTTCTTAATCATGATAATGTCTCTAAATTTATATTTTATAGGTAAAACAAGGACATTAGTGAAAAATCCCAAGTTCCGTTGATACAAATTATTGTCTTTTATAATTCATAACTCACGGGATGTAAAAAATTATCCAAGCTCCCGTTGAATATATATATTTATACCTATTTTTGTGTATGTACTTCTGATCCATTCAGTGTTTTGCAATCTGCAACATAATATGTAGGTAAATAATGTAGACAAAAATACAAAATACCAAAACAAAACAACTTTGTATAAGAGTCGTATCGTATTACGTATTACAAGACTTTTGAGTTTTGAAACATCTGAATATTTTACAAGGTTAGACTTTCGAAACAGATTATTTGAAGATGAGTCGTTGATTGTTTCATAAGCCGAGAATGTTGATTCGATGAACTATAGACTAAAGTACTGTGAACGAGTGTGGCTTAAAACAGGACAATGTTTATGTGTAAATGTATTGCGTCTGTTTTTTTATTTATCTGTGACTAAAGGACAGAAAGTGAAAAGAAAAGAAAAGAATGGAAAGAAAGTTGATGGGGAAAGGAGAAAGCACATGTATAGCTACCGTACATTATATGTATATTATTTCTTTTTATAACTCTGTAAAGAAAGGAGAAAAAGTTATACAAAAGTATACATAAGTAATATGAGATATAAGAGGAAGAGGGATGACAACATCACGGGACAGAGTAGAGGATTCCAAACTCCTACATCTCTCTCTTTCTCAAGTCTCAACTCTCAACTCCATACAACAACATAGATAGATAGATAGATATACTTACTTCCACAGTTGGGTCTCCCATTTATTATTATGAGAAAGGGAGGCAGCAGAATTTGGTGGCTTCTGGAGCACAGATATTGTACATATATAAATGCTAGTTGTAGTGTATGTATGTCAACGTATGTGAATGTACGTTGTATGTTGGACGTGGTAGGCAAGAAAAATAGAGATGAGAGAATAGAGGCCACCGAGTCTGTCTATATGTATGTGTACATGTATATACGTGTATTTTTGTATAATGCATGAGTTTAAGAGTGTGAGCAGAGTGGATTTACAAGGAAAGAATTGTGTGTATAAAGCGTGTATATAAGTACATAAGGGAGAGCACAATTACATTCCATTCCATGTGAGAAATAGTTGGATAGGTATATTTATGTGTGAGAGAAAGGACGCTGATCGATACGACGCTGGCGTATTCTCTCTTCTTCTTTTGGCCTCTTTTTCCTAAATTTCGATATTATGTGTCTTGCTTTCCCCCTCTCTCTTTGGGAAGAATACATTTAGCCAGCTAGCTTTCTCTTTCTCTACTTTCTCTACCTAGTCCATCCTGTGTACGATGTACGATCCAATATACATTATACATTCTTTAAGTGTATATATATGAAGGACTGACTGACTCCTAGGGCTAAAAAATGTGTATACTGACACGGACTAGTTCTAGTCCCAGTCCCAGTCTAGTTGGTCTGGTTTACTAGAACACTTGTATCACCAACAGTCATCTACCATGAGCTGACTGAGTCAAGTTGGTTCTTTTTTCTCTCTCTCTCTTTATATATGTAGTGGATGGGTTTGTAATATGTAATATAATATATACTTTATGTATATACATAATGTATAAGGCATATACAGGAACAATGTACATGTACAATATGTGATACAAGCACACAAGTTTGGCCCTCCTGCTTGCCGAATTCATGGTAGCTGCTTGCTGGTTGCTCGCTGATTTTCTTCTTTTTTTGCTTTCTCTCTCCCTCTCTTTTCTCATGCGAAGAAAAGACTAGTGACTAGGCACATGATACCTTACCCCATCCTTTTGGAATAGCGACAACGTCCAAACCAGCGAGAGAGAGAGAGAGAGAGAGAGAGAGTTAGAGAGAGTACCACATGCAGACACATATCCACGATTCACCATTCACACTCAAGCCAAGCTTCTTTCAACAAGTTCTCTGTCTCCGTCTTCGTCTATTGCTATACTGCTAGATCATATTGTCTACCGTTTTATGTGTGTCTAAATTCCCATATTTCACTACTCCTCCTCTATTATATTCAATTCTATCACACGCTCTGTATATCGTATAACGAATACCGAAATCCATTCACGCTCTGTGCTTTCTTCAAGTCAGTACAACCTCACTCAGTCTATCAGTCAGATCTACAATATTTACATCTCTCTCTGTCTCTCTCACTGAATCGTTCTCCCTTTATTTCCATTGTGAAATTCTATTGTCCTGAGAAGCTCCTCATTTCCTGTTAGCACTCATCTATAGATAATATAGATAGATATTCAATACTCAAGTATTTGTGATTTACAACAACAACAAAATATCAGTATTATACACTGTATACATATATTTTTTAGAAGAAAACAAGAAATTGTAATCAAAATCGTATAGACAATCAATAGTATTACTATTTTTGAGTGACAAAATATATAGTTGAAATATATATATATATATTGCGACAAACAAAGTTAATCATCATCATATCTCATTGCTAATTACATCATAATATATCAATCACGTGTTGTAATTGGTACTAATTCAGTGCTCTGATCTCTGATCGTCTGTGTATGTAATAAGGAATAATTCTAAGTAAAACTACTTTTTAACTTCTAAATCAACGAATAAATCATCATCATGGATGTCGCTAAAGATGTGTAAGAACTGTTTTATTTTAAAATATTTATTTATTTGTTGTGTCTTTTATTTTTAAACATGTTAATAATTCTATAGTTCTTGTAAATATTTACATGGTACGTTTGTTTCATATAATATACGTTTTCAATTTTACGCTCAGACACGAGGTATGTCAATTGTTCTCATGTCTCGTGAAGCGTGAAACGTGGCTAACTTCTGACGTCATGTATTGAATTATTTCGTCATACAATTTTTAAAAGTCCTTCCCTTTGGCATCTTGTACAATGTACCATGTATAACGTATGTATAATGTATGTGCATGTTAGATAAAAGAGGGAAATTTGGATTAACAACGTTTATTTAAAAGTAGGAAGGAGGAAGCAAGAACTTGTTATATTCATATGATGTAATACATATTACATATAATATTATAATACAAGTAAAGCATAAGTGGTCATAAACTGATTGTTATTATAATGGTCAACTGGGGAACATAAAAGTTTCTCATAAACCTTTATGATATTCCTTAGATTAGACATTAGACCAAGTATGCATGTTTTCAAACTTGTAATGCGTCTTTCATTCCACTAGTATAATAATTCTATGGAAAAAAATGTCTTTTCCGAAAAAAGGTACTAGTCAAAGTACAAAGTAATAGTTTGTACTTACGCTGGACCATCGGAAGATATTAAAATGGGCGTGTTGTATTTGAATGAGTTAACAGTCAGAACTAAGCTTCTTTTAATAATACAATTTCAGTTCTTGACTTTTCTCCTTCTTTTTTTTGATAAGTGTACATATTACACATAAAATTGATCCTGTGTGTGTGGGTGTAAGGTCGTTTGTGGTTAGAAAAAGAGGACTTGTTGGGACAGGGAATTGTTTGTTTATACCAGAATCTAGAATCTAGAATGCTGGCAACGGCCAAGAGGTTATGTTCTAGGTACTTACTACATACATACCCACCAGCATATGAGTCACGGGGAGGAAAGTAGAAACTAGAAACTATAGAATTTGAAGCCAGTGAGAAAAGAAAGAAAGCTAGAAACACTGACTGTTATTTCATGATCTTGAACATTTGAAAGAGAGAGAGAATCTATTTGCAATTTCTTCCAGAGTATTCAGAGTACTCTATTTGGATCATTTTTGGAGACAAGCGAAAGCCTATAGAGTTCTTTTTACTATCTTATCATGATCAGAGAGACACAAAATAAGAGAGACAGAGAGAGAGAGAGTGAGTCAGACACAGGCACAGACAGAGAAAAAGAAAAAGAGAGAGATGCCTAATCCATAAATTTCATTTTCTCTCGAAAAGTATCTGTGTGCACATTGAGTCTCATTTTCTCTTTGCTTTACTTTTCAATTCTCAATCCTCCAATTTTCCCGTTGTTACATGAATTGGATGGAGCCAACTTTCTCCGTCTCTCTTTCTCTCTCGTTCGTCTTTTCCATCTATACTTAATGCATATTACAATAATACATTGAACACTGAACACATTTCATGCTGAACAGTAAGATAAGTACATGGTACATTTGTAGTACGTATACTAGATCCTAGTCACTGTGATAAAGAATGTGAAATAGAACACTTTAAGTCATCAGCCTTAACTTGAATCCCGATGATACGAAGGAAAAGGAAAATAAGAAAATGAATGAGAGAATGTGAATGTGAGTTGGCCTTTCTCTTTTTCTCCTCCTCGAAATGAGTTGTGGGTCGATGGTTGGTGAGTTTAGCATTGAACATTGAACATATATGCATTCCTACTCATATTCGTATTCCTATTCGAATTCGTATTCATGGTCCTGTTACAGAATTTGAAGGGATCTTTCTTCACAATCCACAGGAAATTAAATTACGTATTATAACTTCTTATTATCATTTCATGAGTTTCCTGTTGAGTGTGGGACTTACTGCATTCTATACATTATACATGCATGTATATTGTATGAAAATACGTAACACGTAATACATGTTCATTTAAAAGTAGGAACCTTTTATTATACATATTATTGTTGTTTGTGAACTACATGTATTTCTTTCTTTCTTGGGATTCATCAGACTCCACACTCCACAGTATCTTTTTTCCAGAGGCAAGATGAAATGAGCAAAGGTTATGATTCTAAATTATAAATTCTAACTGCAAGCTTTAGGTTATTTTAATCAAGTCTTCAATCTGTACGTAAAGTACATGATATTTGATCCCGTACACTGTACATTGTACGTATTATGCGTACATAAACATACATTCATCTGCAATAATTCTTCTTAAATATCTACAGAAATAACAATTGATCTACTTCTCTTTCTCTATTCAGTGTACTTAGCACCAAGGTCTATACTCCATACTACATCCTGCTTTGAAATTAATAATAAATGTTAATGTTTTTTCAGAGAACTGTTAATGATCATTGATCAAGTAATTTTAGATGTACTTAATTTTGTGCATTGTACACTAATTCCAGCTTCAAAATTCCTCATAAATATAAAATGATAAATGTGACTCTATATAGGAATAAAACTCTCTTCTAATTCTACATGCTCAACACAGCATTTCATTATGCATGGCATGATGTACTAGATATGGTTGAGCAGTTTTAAAGGAGATGAAGCGAGGGGTAGAAATCCGGATGTTGATGTTTGGTTTACAATCCTACAGCAATACATTAGCCCATTTACTCATTTTTCCGTGGATATTAGTTGTTTCAGGATATCAAAATCGGTCCATAATTTGAATTTCAGTTGAGCTGAAACGAAACAGAATCCTGTGAATTCATGAGAACGTGAGCGAATATTGAGTATATTTTATATAGTATGAGAGTACTTGTCTATGCTATTGTAATTTTTGTTTATCTTTTTTTTCAAGTCTCTGTTGTTTAAGTGGTAGTATCGCTGTATCTGAACTCCATCAAGTGTACATTTTCATGTGTATGTGCAGATAACTTGACTCTTTTGTTGTGGAATTTCAAAAGTGAAAATTGTTTGTTTAATGTTCCCTCGTTATTTTGTTCTGCATACTAGATACTTATATTACATATATTATATATAGTATGTAGTCTGTTCATGTTTCATTTGCTTTCTCCATTCATTTGACATCCAATAAGCAAGCAGAGGATCATTAATGATGACGTTTAAAATTTTAGAAATTCAATCTCGCCTGTGTTCACTCGTGTCAACAATTATATTTGAACGGGAAGAATGAACAATGAACATGTTTCTAAATGTTTCCGAGTTTATATCAATTTCTAGTGGTTTCTGTATATGTACTACTTTTAAATTTTTAAATAGACTTTCAGATTGTTGTAATTGAGGTGTGCAAGCATACATTTGAGCATGTACAATGTACAAATGTGGTCCAGCTTTCTCCTTCCATCACATACATAACATAACATGTAACATACAGAGCAAAAGAGAGTGAGAGATTCTGAGTAATGCTTTTAGTCCATTTAGTTTAGTGAGTTAGTGAGGCAGTTACTGATGAATGAATGACTGAGTGAGTGAATGAATGAAGGAACGAGTTAGAGCTGACACGAAATGCTGACAGTGCTATAGGAGAAATAAAAAATGTATGCCTAAAGCCGTTTGGCAGGTCGTTTAAAATCAATGTTTTTCAACGAGGGAAATGAGGTATCCCTATCACTCAGTATCAGTATCATGCTTTCATTGTGCTCATATGCATTATACATGTACCTAGGATCTCCAATGTACAATCTACTCAACTACTGATTTGTTAGTTTGGGTATAGTATGTATATATAATGTATAGGCTGTGTATTGTGTGTGGTGTAGATTTATTTAGTCAGATTAGATTTGGTATGAAACCACGTTAAAGTTTCAAAATGACTTGTATTTTTTTTATATCATGCCTATAAACTATAAACCTTGGTATACAAAAGTACAACCTCTACAATATAAAATCTACAGCACATGGTCGATGGGTAGGAAATAGGGAAATCCATCTGTACATGATATATTGTATCTAGTATCTAGCATCTACCTATGTATATATCTATTTGAGTAGATTTCCTGTTCCTGGACTGCTCACTTTTCTCTTTTTCTATCGAAGATCCATTAGAGAGAATAATATTATGCGTATGTGTGTGTCTGTGTATACATGTATGTATTTTGGATTTTGAACGTAGGTATAAGGTATAAGTGTGTACGTGATCAATATGGTGATATTTATATTAAATTACCTACTAGGGAGTTCATAGTACGTATATTATATTATTATTATTATCCATTTTACATTATGTTTTGTATTTTGTATAAACTTGGTGTAGATAGATGGGTTTCATTTCATTTAGATCCTGTGGCTTTCCCTTTCCAGCTCAAGTTTGACTCTCTCTCTCTCTCCCTCTTTTATTCCGGTACATTTATGGTACAATGGTCTTCTATTATATTTACGCTTGAAGAATGAAACTGGAAAGTCCAAAGTGTATGTACCTTGTAGAATGTACAATGTTCCAAAGTATCTTACATTTATATAATATATATTAAAAATATCTATATTGGATGTGCTGTATAGTGTACCTATACAACCTACATATACATGCATATTTCTCTAGTCTGTAGGTATGCAATACACAGTAAAGCTACACACATAAGAATGAGCCATTTGTGAATCCGATCAATAATCTTCCTTCAGGCTTTAGCCCACTTTAACCCCCTCAAGGTTTCACCAGTTTCCACATTATGGAATAGTACACAGTGCCACAGTCCCAGTCCCAGTGCTGATGGCAGTAAGAGTACATACTACACACAACATACATAGTAGCAAACAACTCGTTTTCAGCTCTTCCGTACCATGGATAATGTATGTACGTTTAGAGAATTTAAACAAGGGTGTACATAAATAACTGCAATATGAAATTCATGTACACTGTACACATGGATGTGTAATGTGTAGTGTTGTGTGGGGATGTATCCATGAAATGCGAACGAAATAGGAATACGAAATATTTCAATGTTTCCATGTAAAGCAGTAATACAGTACATTGTAAAAAGGAGGAGAAAGTGAAAATACATGTATGTATCCATGTACCAAAGTAATTCCGGATACATATGTACATTGTACACTGCACATACCAAGGGATTGGATGGATACAATTCGTATCCCAAAGGTATCACAGTTTTTATTTCTTCTTCGTCTTAACTAGGCTAGGCTAACAGAAAGCATCAGGGCAGATTCTCTAGACTCTAGACTCTACAAGGTAGAATGTGGAATCGAATGGGTGAATAGAATGCTGGGAAATAGAAAAGTAAATCCTCAAATGGGAGTGAACTTGTTCAGATTTGCTAGTCAGATTCCCATTCACGTCCATTGTCCACTCTACTGTGGTGTTTCTTCTTTCTCTTCTTCATGCAGCCATTTACTACCTACTGTGTGTAAACAGTATACAATATACAACCCGTGCACTCATGATTATTAAAGTAGTAGCAAAGTGAAAGAAGAGGCAGCAGTTGGGAAAAGGAAGAGAAAAGAGAACAATAGGAATAATAGAAGGATTCAAGATTGAATTGCGTTGTACCTATGCAACAATCACAATTGGATTCATAGAATCTACCATCCCCTTTACTTTTGTCTTTTCAATCTTCTTGTGTACACACACATTACTCACACAAAAACATAAAATAAGTCAGCATGACTAGATGAGAGTGTAGAGTTTAGAGTTTATAGAGGTAATGGCTAAGAAGACTTTGTAAGTACATTGAAGTGTGAAATTTTTAGTATTTTGGTCTTAAATGGTCATTTGGATACCATGTACAATGCACAATGCACTCCTGTAGAGGAGCATGTGAAATGTATGTAAATTAAAACAATTTATTGACTCATTAAAACTCCCATATCCCATAATATCTATATAAATATTATTGCTATCATGCACTATGTTATGTCCCATGTTTGCAGTTTGGAGTAGTAATGAGCAAGATAGATTATTTACACTTACTTATCCATGTTCAGTTTACACTGGTTTGATTTTGGAGAAAGTGGATTGTGAATCCTTTATTACTGTTGGTATAATCGTTATTGTAGTATTACACATATAACATGTATACAAAATCCGAACCAATGAGGTGTATTATATTATATAATACTGCGTATATTTGAGACTCCAATGAAACGCACATCCAATTTATTATAGTACGAATAAATACATACAAGTACATAGTTTTGGAACGAGGAGCGACTCATTAAGTCCCTATTTTATATTATTATTAGTTATGCAGAGTTGAGAGTTGGGTGTTGGGTATATACATATTTTCATTTTCCTATTATTAATAATAATTGAATAATGAACTCACTTCGTCAGAGTACGGAGTAATAATCTATACATTCTACATTATACATTTTATGTGTAATTTATAGAGAATGATGTATAATATGTATAGTGCTACTCTCTCCGTCCGGCGCCAGTAATTGTGTAAAATGATATTTATATAGCTAATACATACGCTGATGTATGAACTACACTGAATACACACTGTACACATCGGTGTGCTAAACTTTTCTACATAATATATAGACCATCGTACTAAAACTTATACGCACTCTAATAGTTCCGTTATTATGTGCCAATAAAAATTTTTATGAAGGCGAGTTCATCCAAATTACAAATTATACAAATATATTTTGTATTGCAAAATTTGTACAGTGTATGTCATATTTACTTCTAAATACTAAATACATACATACATGCACACATAAATAGTCAATAAACAATAATGACAAATATAGAGAAAATTGGGTGCATAAAATGCTCAAGACTCAAGAACAATACTACGCTAGAGAAAATGATGACGGACGAGAATGAGCTGAGACTGAATGTTGATATTTGAATAAATCAAAATTGATGGGCTACAAAATTGAGCAGAGTGTACCATTGATATTGATATTGAGATGAGAGTGATTCCTTTTTGTTGGATTCTCTTTCTGTTCCACAATCTACAAATGACGGCTTTTGTTCATACATATTTTCGTGATACCAATAATAAATTTTCTTGAGTCTTGGATGCCAACAGTAAAATTATTTTAAGAGTACTTTAGATTCTCATTCCATATTGAATTTCGAATTTCAAATGTTAAGGATAAAACATGTATAATGTATAATGTCTGCAATATATAAATATATATATATATTCACGAATACGGAATAGGGAGAAAGTGGAGAAAGGGAAAGAAAGCTCAAAGTTTAGCTGACACAATGAAGAAAAGAGGAGACGACGTCAGGAATAATGATGACTTACTAGAAGCGAGCTGAGCTGAGTTGAGTCGAGTCGAATGGCTGTACACTGTACAGAATAGATGGAGAAAAATAACAGATGTGAAAGACTACCAGATTCTCATTCTTTTTCCAGAGGCGTAGTACACAGTACATGACAGAGCAATCTACAGTCTGCTTTCTGCTTACATTACACGCTACCACTAGACTAGATGACTATTCCAAAAATTGAATAGTCTACAAGTTTTCCCGTCACTTTTTCCCATACAGCATACAGCCTATTTTATGTTAATTCAACCTACCTATGTATCTGTATTGAGATTTGAGAGTACTGGCCATTCAAAAGGAATGGGGAATTTTTGGGAAATTCAGCAGCATAGTATAGTATATTGTTGTATTCCACCGTGGGCGTTTGTTTCATCATCATCATCATCATTTACGGTAGTTGTCCTTCATTCTGTCAAAACGTGTGGTGTTGAAAGAAGAATTTCTTTCCCTTTTTTTCCGTCTCTTTTACGTTAGCACAGGACAAATGAATGATTTGACGGGGAGGAATTTGAGAAAGGAATTTTAAGTGAAATCTTTAAGGAGTTGGTAGTTTTGATGGTTGACATACACTTTTTTTTCTTCTGACGTGTCAGTTATGCAATTTCTTCCACACTCAATTTTCTCGTTGCGAGTTAGCTACGAGTGACGCATTTTCCTAGATAAATCCTACTAATAGTAATTAATTAAACTTTGCTTGAGGCGTATTAATGTAAATAAAAAACAGAATATTTTTTATATCATGTTTCCTTGCTTGAAAATGTATTTAAAGCATTTGAATTACGTCGTACGTCTTATACTCTCTCTTTCAGAAATGCAAGAACGGAAGTTTTGATGTGACGCATGACGTATTGAAGATTGAAATTCAATATTATTTATTTTTATTTATTTATTTCTTTGGTCGTGTAAATCACAAAGATGGATTTAGGTACACTGAACTGATTTTTTTGTACAAATACTTGTACGCTTGTAGTTTTTTTTTACTTGACGCACACATACAGTGGTTGAAGTTCCCTAGAATGTAGACGCTCAAAGGGAGTTGACATGTTATTTAATAGTTTTTTTTCGCTGTTTACTGTTTTTTTCTCATATTGTCTATCTTTTACTTGTTTTTCCTGTAACGTAAGATGTAATTGCGGTTGTTTCCTCGAAAAAAAGAGGAATGACGTATGACGTAGTAAAAGCGATGCATTTGCTTCATTTGAATGTATGTATACAATACAATATATACGTAGATAATATAATAATATGGAGAATGACTATGTTTCAGCCTTATTCTGTAGTTTTGTTTATTTTGCTACACATTTCTTTATTTGTTCCTGGTACTGAACAGCAGGGTAAAATTGAGAAAACTTGTAGTTCTTTATCGAGTTGCGTCCACAGTCTACTGTCTACTGTTACAATTATACTGTATTGATGAAATGATGGTGTCTTTTAGTATATTTATGATTGATGTGATTTATATACGTAGATATCTACGATATGTATTTTGTTTGTTATAACTTATAACAAAAATAACAACTTATTGTTCAGTGGCTATTGATAAATATCTGTAATGGTGTACGTTATAAGTAGAACACATATAGTATAGTATACAGCATACAATTTATGTATTATATAATGTATTTATTGGACGGAATCTGTTTATGTATTACAGGTACCAGAAGACTGAATCCGCTCTTAAGGCGACTGCTGAGAAAACCACGTCTTTATTTGGAGGAATCGGTTCTGCAGTGAGCCAAAAATTGGGTAAATGACTTTTTCCTCCTTTTATTTACTTTTATAAACCACTATTCTCAACTTACTCTTTTATTTGTATAGTGTAAGTATTTACGTTTGTAGTTTGTACATTGTACATATACGTGGCTTGTTGGAGTCATTCTATCCAAATCAATCTTGCTAATCTTAATAGTTAATAGCAATTGTTATTATTATTATGTACATGAAACATTATATATCCTATGGAATATGTACGTCAAGATTATATCAAGATAATTGAATATTTTCTGTATTTATCTATTCCATTCGTTTGTATTTATGTGTCTGTTTTTGGTTTTTTTTGTGTTTACATAGGTGCTCTCAAAAACACCGAATCTTTCAGAAGTATGGAGGAGAGAGTTAGCTCTGCCGTGGGAAGTGTGAAGGTAAATGTAAGAAAGTAACACTATAAGCTTTTATAACTAATTCTCATTCTTAATTTTTCATATAATATAATATATTATTATACTTATAATGCTTGATATTTATATCTTGTTCCTTTCCTTTTTCTATGTGTAACACAATATATAATAAATAGACCATCTTTTAATTTCATATTCATACCCAATGTTTTACATGTACAATGTTTTATGCATAAGAGTTAATAGACTTTTATCTTAGTTTCAATGGATTTTTAAATTGGCTTCTCGAAAGAAAAGGAAATCGTTAAAAGAAGTTAGAAGAGGTTAAATACATACTATTGACATTGAAGTGGTTCGTTTTTTATACCTGTTGTTGGTAAAATTGCCACACTTGGAAAAACGGAACAGATATTTTACTGTTTAATGTGTAAAAGGCATACCTTTAATTTTAAAACCGAATTTGTAATCAGTAAAGTTCTTAAATAACAATAATAATCATTATTATTGCTATCTTCGATTTGGTTTTTGTTGAAAAAAAGATGGAAATTATAGTTTCTTTGTAATAATTAATAATATAATGTGGGACACATTATTTAGTTTCTCGTCTCCTTTCCTTTTCGTTATTTACATTTGTTAAAATTTGAATACAATCAGTGACTTTATGTGGGTGAATGTATTATTTGCAAGTATGTAGTAAGCATGTTTTGGTGTGTGCGCCGCAAGTTAAATTTCTTATGAAATGTTCAGTTGAGAAATCAGTTGAAGAATAATATGTGAACCAGTTAGAGATTACAGCGATACAGTAAATATACATTACATGTGTATTGCGAATGACATGTGTAACTTGATTGTTCCTATTTTACATAGTATTTACATAGTTTAGTATCCATGTATTCCAAGTATTATTTATACAGCAGTTCAGATTAGCATTCACATGTGTGTGTGTGTGCAAATACAGAGGCAGAAAGGAATAAAATGAGAAAACCTCCGTCTCCTTCCCATGTGCATGGTGCCTGTACGTTTTTCTACAATCTCTTTGAGTCAATAACTGGAAGCTATACAGAAGGCAGTTGATGAAAAGGAAAAGTTGAGCTTGTAGTTGTCAGTTGTAGTTTATAGTTTCATGCTCAACATTTTAGGTAAAAAGGGTTGCTCTATTTGTTGTTACTTGGTTGGAACACATGTACAAAATACAAGATACAATGTACAATGGTACATGTATGGAATTGTAGAAAGTGGATATAGGTATGTAATCCATGGAGAATACAATACAGAGCAAACATAAGTAAGATGTACGTATCACAAACGCCATGTATCTAGAATCTAGATGTACTAGGATTTCAAGTCAGCAAGTAAGTAGATAGGTAGACTTTCATTCATTCATGTCCACATGACATCCTGTCAAGGTAGATTTTAGAAACTTAACTGTTCTAATGTTGTTTCGTTTCCTTGTTCTATTGCACAATCTTTTGGGAATACTTCCATTTAGAATTTGCCCTACAACTACACTAGATAAAGGAAATTAGAAATTAAACTTTTACACACATATCACATATATATACTTTGAATGAATCAGAGTTGAAGACCAGAGTAAGCATATATATATATATAAATAAGTAGTAAGCAGGCATTTCATTGTCCTGGATAAAACCCGTACTGGATGCGATACGGTTTTTAGAGAACATTTTACACAGATTAAGTCCAAAACAGGGTAGACATGTACACAATATTATGCATTATGTAATGTGTGTATCATCATACATATCTATATAAACATGTAGTAATATATTATTAAAATTCCATATTAATATTATAGTATAACATTTTGAATTTTGAATGATAGAGAATAGAACTAAAGAAACTGAATGTAGTAAAAGTAAAATACAAGAGTGACAAATGTGACGTCTTGAGTATAAAATTTACATTTACATACACCCACATGCATGTCTGTTTTTCCTAGTTACATATACATATGTTAGCATTACATGATACATGATGTAAAAACCATGTACGCACTCTGATAAAATGAAACAAAAGTTTGTGAACTCTTCTACTTTGGACTTTGGTGTTTAAACAGTAGTATAATTTGTTACAGGGTTGTTATTAATCTCATTACTCACTGCATGGTTCACGTTGGACGTTGATTACAAATTTTATGAAGAAGAGGAAAGAAAAGTTCTTTTGTGTAAGAACTTGAGAACTTGCTGTACGTAATACGTACCACGTATACATTACATATCACAAATGTACCATGCTTGCTGGTATCATGTTTTGTGTATGCATACTGTATACGTGTGTTTTGCGGGTTTAGAAAACATGTTGCTGTTTCATTCAAAAAAAAGTGTTTTTGACTGGAGAATATTGAAAGAAACTAATTAAGGCTTCTTTTGTCTTATAATGAAATTAGGGATCCGCATATCTAAGAAAATGGTCTGACCAAAAGTAATTCGATAAATTTTAATTAGTACATCTGTAGAATCTATAGTACATGTGTGTGTTTGTGTTAGTGTATAACAGCTAAACTAAATATTAGGTCAGAATGAAATATTATGTATTACGGAGACCTTCATCTTGTCCTATTACCTATTATATATACATTTTTTGCCAGCCATTATCATTATATGTCCTGTTGTAAAATACTTTTTTTTCTCCTATTTCCAACCCATTTTTATGACGAGTCTAAACTATTCTCTATCCTATATCCTACATGAATTATAATTCGTTCCTTTTTTTATTCTGGTTTACTCTTGCCGTTGTTGATTTCGAGTCTGCTTAGGCCATTTCTTCATATTGTGTTACTTCCTATGTTTCTCTGTAGAATAATGAATTTACAATATAGACCCAAAAAAAACATTATTGGTCCTTTTGGGTTCCATATTGGATATGAACCTAATAAAAGGAAGAAAAAAATGAAAATTGTACAAGATTTTGATATGGTATTTTTTTGTTTTATTTTTGAATTGTAGACACGTATGGGTGGATCGAGATCTGGGTCGGTCCAAAGTTTTGATGAAGCTCTACGTGAAGCAACAGCACAGCAACAAGGAAATAATCCTGCTCCAAACGGATCTACACCCACTGCAGCCACTCCGCAACCAGAAGAAAATAAAGTCCCCTCATAAGGGAATTGAAGCGGATTTGAAATACCGATTTGAAAAAAATAACAACAGGATAACAAAAAAAAAACAAAAACAACTATATATATATATTGTATAAGAACAAGAAAAATAATCGATAATAAGGTTATGAATTTAAAACAAATAAAATATAATATATATAAAAAAATCTATATATATAATATAATATATGATATAATATACAATGTATTATAATAATGTATTATTAATTGGAAACCTGCAATCAGCATATTTGGCCCTTATTATAAATATTATTAACAATGAAAAAACAAGAATATGCTAATGTCGGAAACACAAAAAAAACATAAGGAAAAAAACTGTCCTCTGCCTCCAATCAATCAATTAATAAATAATTATCTTATAATATGTTAGCACATACATACATATATAAATAAAATAATACGAATAACGAATGATAAGTAAATATTATAAGTAAGTATGAATACATAAAGAAAACATATTATATATTATACATATATATATTCTTTACTCTACGAATATATTATGAATATTTTTTTTGAAGAATCACTAAATTTCGAAAACCCCAGGACTGGAAATATTATACATCATCATCAAAATATCAAGAAATCAAAAGAATCAAGGTTGAGTACAGTATAAAAAATATATTTAAAACATACGTATTTATTGCGTATGCATATATTATGTTTAGATGTGAAAGAAGATAAAAAGAAGCTGAATTCTTGTTTTGAATTAAAAAGAACAACTACACACTACAACAATACGTATACCATAAACCAATTATACCTAAAACATTTATAAAAAACACACTGCAATACAATCAAAATCAGATAGATCCACAACACTGTACTAACAGTAATCTATACATAGTTAAACTAACTTAAAGAAAAACATACTCCAAAATAGTAATAGGTTTAAATAGGTTTTTTTTTCTTATTTAATAATTATTAATACATATATACACTGAAAATATGTAGCCAATAATATTATTATTACTTGTTATTATTATGATTATTGTTACTATCATTATTATGTACCATGTAGCCTGTTATTTAATAAATTTATGTAGGATTTGAGGAAAGGTTTATCTCTGTACCGGTAACGATATACTAGCTCTTAAAATAGTAATTGATAAAAAAAATAGTAACAACTTAATCAAAAGATATATATATATATTAAAAACAAAACTATGGAAAGATATTATGTCAAACGAGACATACGCATGGAAAACGAGTAGCATTTGCTTTTGTTTGTGTTTGTAAAGTGAACTACTTTTAAAAAAAATATTGTATGTATTTGTTTAAAGATAAAAGTCTAGTAGTATATTTACTACCATAATGTAATGAGTTAATGTTTTAATTAAAATATATTATTATACCTTTTATGTATCTAAAACGAAACAGCTTAAAAGTAAAAAAAAACGGCAATGTAAATGAATGAGAAGGAAAATGAAAGAAAGAAAAAAGGAAATGGTAGGAAGAGGATCCGCTCGATAATAATCACAATAATAACCAATAAATAAAAGAAGAAAAAAACATTGATAAAGTACCTTATGTATACTAAAGTGTTATAAAAATGATTTTTTTAGATAAAGCACGTAAAATTATATCCTTTAGGCATTTAGTCCATATTTTAATATGTTTATGTAATAAATCGATTAAAAAAAAGAGGAACTACTATAGCTAGCTCGTAAATTATCGTAATCAACTTTCCAAGTTTCCTAAATAATCTCCATGTGTGCTTTTTTGAAATCTGATGTATACACATATATTGTATAGATGATAGGTACTACAAAATAACATGATAATTATTCTTATTATTATTGATAATATTTTATTTCTTTGTTAAACATTGTTCATAAAACATTGTGTGTACATAATATTATTTATGTTACATAATATTTTGTGTTGATTTGTTTGAAACAATGTACATAAAATAATGAATTGTGTATATGTTATATGTTATCATAAAAATACATAATACATTATAATGTATTATGTATAAATACAAAAAAAGGTTATCTGTGGATTTTTTTTCATTTATTTTTTTTTCTTTCATTCAAGACATATATATTATATTATATATACATTTAGTATAAATGTTTAGTTTACGTTGAATTGAATTTAATAAAACTTAAATGTGAATCCGTATTATTTTTAGAAACATAAAATGTAAAACATTGTGAACTCATTCCTTTGTCAATAAAACGAATACTATAATGTTGTACAAAATTACCTCGTACTGGAAAACGCGTTGGGCATACATATTTACAAGAATGAATTATTTTCTATTTTTCATCAGCTTTTGCTCAAAAATTAAGAGAAAGGACAGTCTCTCATGAAAGGGGTAGGAATTTCGTTCATATTTCTACTTATATACTGTATTACATTTTTCAAGTACAAAAAATGTCAACACTATTTATTTATTTTTAGATTATGTCTAGCCGACAGTCGCTCATTGTCTTACTTTGAACATGGCATATGTATTTATGTATTATGGAATATAGACAGTCTGGGGAGTCTATAATCTAAACCATGTACGACGAACTCTAAATAACAATAATAATAATATGAGCTTTTCAAACCGTACATGTATATAAGTATATTGAACCTTTATTATAAGTTCTTGTCTCTTCCGATAACTGATTGGAGGAATATGTATGGATGACTTGTATCTAGTTACATTAGGTGCAGCAAGTTCTTTTTGCTATTTACCCATTTTAACCCCTTCCCAGCTTTACAGGTGGATACAACAATGGAAAAAGAAAACAGTGGTTTCATTGAACCGTAATTATTATATGAGCATGTACTGTAGATATCTACATATCTAGATATTAGATAGATATAAAACATTTATAACGTTTATTTATTGGATTGATAAGGCTATACATGTGTAGATAACAAGCTTCATATTTTATATTACACATACTTCATACTTTGTATTTGTAGATTATTATTACATTGTTGTGCATATATTACTTTTATTTTTCCAGATACATGTTTAGAAAACCAAATTATTTCACTCGAGACTCGAGACTATTTTTATTTATTTATATACCTGCCGTTTTGTATGTACTCTTTTCTGTTACAATGTTATTTAGTTTAATTTGGAACTCATGGTACATTGCCGTGTTCAGAGTATTACTTTTCATTTGACATTCCGTCATAACTGGAAAGTCAGACAATGATATAACTGATGATGAAACTGTACAATGTACACAGACGGTCAGTGACTTCCTTGGTATTTATATGGACAACAAAAACAATGTGTCTGTATCAAAAAATGACAAACTTAAAGTAATATCAAATATCAACCATCAGTCAAATCATTTCATGAAACTAAAAATGAGACACGCTCCCAGATTTTCCTTCCACATTGCATATAGAACTCTAACATGGCTGCTCTTGTTTCACTTCTTGGATTTTTATGTTTACATTGGCTGGCGTTTAAAAATTCAAAAGAAAATACAGAATACCAATGACAATGATGATCGTGTAACTCATAACTCGTAGCTTTGTAAGGAATATATAAAACAATTTTTAGAATATGTTCTCTCTGCCAAAAATATAATATCTGTATTTGGAACAATATGAAACGTCATTTCTCTAGTTTTCGAAAAGATTATGTCCAAATAAGAGAAAATGCGTAATATCGTAGTTGATTGCAAGAAGGAGAAAGAATTACAAATTTAATTGACTAATAGAGGTGTGTGCAATTCATAGTCAAAACAAGCAGGGTCATTTAAAATTTAAAATTGAATACCTATCAGTCTCAAGTCTTAAGATTTGAGTCATTATGCACAACACCATGTTGTTACTTGTTATAATGAGATATCCATAATCACAATACACAGTACGGTTCCAGAGTCCAGATGTAATAGGTATGCGTATGCGTATATGGTAATGGAATTCTTCCCATTGCCTCATAATTGGAAATCAAAGTATTGTGGATATATATGCATGGACATATCGTAAATCTACCACTTATAAGTGGTAGATTCACGATGTGTACACTTGTGCGTTTTTGTTATAAACTATCCAACAAAGTAAGGATCTATAAATTTTTCCATAAAATAAATACTTATTTATTTAAATCATACAAATTATGAACTATGCATAAGGTAAAGTTTAAAGTTTGAAAAATGAGGATTTGAAAAGAAGCCTAGTGACTTAATTAATAAGCATAAAATAAATATTGTTCACAAAGTAACATCTTTTTCAAAGACATGAATGTAAATTTAAAAATGAGTCTGACAACTGTCATTTTTGTATGATCCACTGAAAGTTAACGTGATTTCAAGTACTACTAATTGCCAAACATGTCGTGCATTTGATTTTTCTAAATGTATAATGTATAATATATTAGAGTAAGCGCAAGTTATATACAACATCAAAGCACAAGTCGGCTGCCACTAATTTTTTTATCTGTTTATACATTAAATTTTAATGAGCTTTCACTAACTTTTGACGTGATAGATTACTAACGATAGATAGCTGTTATCCAAACTCCAAACCTAAAGTGCCTGAGACAGCATTATGAACAAGAAAAGTATTCTCACTGAAATAGTTTTTATATAAGTAACTAAAATACTCACGTTTTTCCTAATGTTTTCTACAAATCTACATGTATTTTTAACATTTATACAAAATATGAACAAGTTGATTGAAAATGCATTAATGAAACCGGGAAAATACGCCATTCATCCTGGTTTAAATATGAAATATGCAAATTAATTCTGTTACTTTTTATTAGTACCAAATGCATTTTAAATCGTGAATATTTAGGATTTTGTGAATGCAGATGAAAAATGGTTGTGATATTTGAAACAACAAACGATGCAATAAAACTTTGATAGTTTGAATTGCTATCTAAAACTTTACACTTTTTACTTATACTTGATCATTGGACTTGTTGCATTCGCTTGAAATACTTTAATATGTCGAGGTTCACCAGTCCCTCATTCGTAAGTACATCCATACGCCACGTGCATTTATTTATTGTGTGCTGTACACACGTTTGACGTTTACATAACATTCGTGGAGGAATAATCTAAAACTCTAAAAGTATCATAATGTATCGACTGCGATTAAAAATTCTCAAGTAATAAATTTCTGACTTTCCTCCATGTCCATGTTGTATTTTATAGATACTAGATACCACAGTTATATACTAAAAAGCCAGATCCGCTTTTTACATTTATACAACTGTAATGTAATACTTTTTATCAAAGTGCATGCATAATAAAAATAGTAATCGTGAAATGTGATTCGATATTCGATTGAAAGTCTATTCTCAGATACTCTCATACGCATACACAGAGAGCGAGATCCTTTAAAAGTATTTTTTTTACTGATTATTCAAACTTGAAACTCTCAACTCTCAATCACATTCATTCATACTTGATACAGCACAAACCACAAACAAACAAACCCTATGCTACTTAAAAGAAGCAACTTTGTACTTGATATATTTAATACACCATCATCATAATTTACTTGGTATATTAAAAGTTCACCTTCAAAGTTTTTTGAGCTATTGGAAACTGGAAACTAACACGGAGTCATAAAATAATTACCAATGACACTGACACTGACTTCCAGTTTCAACAACTCATTGTCATTAAAAAAAACTTTATACTTAATACATGTCTCTATGCAAACATGAAGCCTGAAGTATAATATGATGATGATGATGATGATGATGATGCTGGGAGTTGAAAATAAACTGGAAAAAATATTGTGTGATAATAATTAAAAACTATGCATTATTTTCATTTCCTTTACAAGTCGATAAGGTCATATTCGTATTCCTATGTTTTTTTTTATCTGGATGGACTGTTGACTGTCGACTTTATCCTCTTTTTATCACAATATTGTCATGCAACTTATTTCCCTCTATCATAGGCTTAAAAAAAATATGGAAACTTGGGAGAGTCCGATCTATCCATTTAATAGTATGTGTGCACGCAAAGTATATTGACTTTGGAATTTCCGTGGAACTGAAGAAGATTGATACTAAATGGGAGAGAGGGAGAAATATACTGTAGAGCAATAGAGAGAGATAGCGAGAGAGAGGGAGAGATAGGAAGGAGAAAAGTGCAAATGAAACGAATTGAATTTCCTAGATGTATTATACTTTATGCTGCAAATTACACCCATCATGATACAATTTTATCCATGTATAGCATGAGACATGATACATAATACACATGATACTGTGACGCTTTGCTATTCTTTCACCTGCTGGCTTCTTGCTATTTCTTTTTCTGTTTCAGAAGAGTGGGATGCAAGGAGCATAAAGTATGCAACATTAACCGGCACAGAAAGTGGCACGACTTGGTCAGTCTTTGAGTTGAAGTTGAGATAGAAAGAACACAGAGCATCATCACCATCACCATTATCATTTTTTGATTTTTCGACACTTCCACACTTCTACATTGGTTGTCTGTCTCCTCTCTACATTCATAGCATAGGACAGATACAGTTTGTGCTTCTCCTCCCTTTCACGCTCAAAACCTGGACATTAATAACCAGTAGGTACTTGTATAACAGCAAAATTAATGAGTATTTTTCATAGTATAATTTGACTAAAATATCTATATTTTTTACAAAAAAAAATTGTACTTTTTTCTCTAGTTATTTTTAAGGAAGAGTTTCTGGTACTGGCTTCTGGCTGGTTGTTGAAGGAAAGGAAGCAGGGAAGAAGATTGACCAAAAACCAAAAACACAAAACGCTTACTATCCATCCACCATCCACCTGAGCTGTTTCAACTCTCAGTTCTCAAAGTCAAAGTCAACGCCGATCAGGCAGCGAATATATTATAAAGTTTGTCTTCTACGGAATATATGTATACTAACTAACTATACTTGATATCTGTGAGGAGTCACTCATGGTTAGATACTTGGTTTTGTGTGTGTATCAGTAATAATAATCAGTAATCAGTATAGCAGACAAACATTGTACATGAGCAGGTGTGTATGAGGGAAAAGTAGACAAAACGATATATGGATTTATTACAATCTTAGGTTATAGAATATTATAATATCTAATATCGTCTCGTACAGTGAATGTGTCTGTGTGTATAGTGTATACTGTATACCTTCTTGTGGTCATTAAATAACCTGCTGCTGCTTAAGCCCACTGACCGGCTTGTTCAACTCATTACCACAAGTACTTGGACTACCACTACCAATACCAATACTGCTACACACTACACACTACGACTTTTAATATCTACAGTCTACGGTCTACCACACTGCCATTCTATTGGAATTTGGAATTTGCTCACTCCTCACCCTTCAACTTGAAGAAACAACTCGAAAACCACATTGCTTTCATTCGCAGTCACACAAGACACACAAGACAAATGCTTGTCTGCTGCATTAAATCAAATTATTTTCTTTGGCTAATTGATTTTTAAAAACTGTTTTATTTTTATTTACATTCTCCAAGTGCAAAAGTGAAGTGATTCCAAATTACGCATCAATTTTTTCATCCTATTATCTACGGGAATTTAAACTTGTGAAATTTTTTAGAAAAAACTCAACTCACACAAAAATAATACTTTTGACTGGATTTTGGATTTGGATTTGAATTTGAATTGGCTAGTGTAGCCAAAAACAAAAATTCATTGCATGTCATAACTGTGCTCAGGAAATATATTCCGAATGTCTGTGCAAATCAATGGTCATCTCCATCTCCTCGCTATTAGTGACCCACATCAGAGTCTTGAAAAGAAACACCCCAAGAAATTTTAAGACCAGTTTTACGACATAATTTTATTTAATTCCTTTTAATTCTTTCTGTCTGTCCATCTTTTTTTCCCTCCTCCTCTATCATTTCGTACACTCGTATTTGTACTTTAACTTTTTTTTCTGTGAACCCTCATCTTTATTTATTTATTTACATGGTGTGTCTGTGATATTTTAAATCCTTTTACCAACACTCGTTGAAACAAAAAATATACTATATATTTCCAATTTCTTCCAACAAACATACAAACGCTACAAAGACGACGCTGAAAGTTTATACATTTATAAATATATAGATATATAAATATATTTTCATCAGAAAAAGGATTAATAAAACCAAAAGACAGTCAAGATGATGAAAACACCGTTTGCGATTGTCACTGTGTATATTATGGTGGCTACTTATGGGCTTACCGTCACCATTCATGACTACATACCAGGTAAGCAACCTTTTTTTTACTGTTAAAAGTACAAGTATAGGGATAAAATGGACAAACACTTAAGTACACACATACACATGTGCATGTGCATGAATTTCCAAAAGGTGTTAGGGTTTTACTATCTTTTCTCTATTCATCCATTCAAATAAATATAATATAAATCTATAATATATAGTACAATGTAAAAGTTTCAATCTACACACGTGTGTGTAAAGGGTGTTAATTTGAATAATATATAATAGATACATACATATATATAGGCTGGCTCTGGCTGGATGGCTGCTTGAATTTTCGACGGAAGAGGAAAGGAAATATTTGAAATTTTTTCATATATCAATGAACTTCTATACAGTTAAATATTAAATACGACATAGGACATATGTAGACTTTCCATATCCAGGTAATTTATCTAGTACATATATTATGTACTTTGTCTATTTAACGAGCCACCGTTTAGAGAGGAAAAAGAGAATCGGTTTATTGAAAATTAAAAATTCAGAACTGCACTCTTTTAGTAAAAAGGAGAAGCAGAGATAGTGAATGGAGAAAATGGAAACAGAAGGAACTAATAACGACAACATTAATTGTGGTCGTGGTTCTTTTCAATGGTACAATATAGTTATACATTTAACATCTAACACATTACAACTTCCAACCATCTTGATCCAACTTTTTTATTATGGGTTAAACCAGGTATTAAACATTAAACATTAGCAAGACCAGGCCTACATAGTATATAGAGTTTTACATGTTCTCTACATAAAAATTGTCATGCACGTGTCTTGAGATTTCAAACAATGTACTAGAACATTAAGTTCTATATACAAGAAATCTCATAACATAATAATATGTAACACAGCTCGTAAACTTGAAGTTTTTGTTTTTAAATTTGACTCCTACTGATTTACCTAAAATTCAACGTAAAATAATAGAATGCTTATAGCAAAAGTTTGTTTTGTTCTTAGCAAAAATCCCTTCTTGACCTTTTTCTCCATTCAAGGTCTCCATCCGCAGTGATCATTATCGAAGTGAGCAAGTGATTTACACTTGGTGTTTTTATTATTCCTATACAATATACAATATACCACATATTATAACACTGAGATCTGGCAGTACGCATTTTGTCAAATTTAATACTCACATCATATATATACATTTTATAGTATGGAAATAACAACAATGACAGGAAGGTACTTGCATGCATTATGTATTATGTAGCTATTATACGGATGTATGTGTAGGAACGGATTAAAAAAAAAAAACTAAATATTAAGGCACATGATGGTTTTGTGGTTTTCCCTCTCTCTCCCTCTCTCTCTCTGGTTATGTGGTCAAATTCCATAACTTTTCCATATGTACATTAAAAATACAACATACAAAAATTGAGAGCTCCTCATTCACAGAATTTTTGAGTGAGTGCGGATTTCTTCTTTGTTTTAAAATTTGACCGTAGCTGTTTTTTTCTGCCTAATTTGTCTTCCATGATTTTGGAGTTTAGAGTTTGGAGTTATCTCTTAGCTGTTAAACCAGATAGAAAATATACTTTTTTTCGAACCATGTTTTTGCTTCTGCTTCTTCTTTTTAACATGCGACATGAGCAAAATAAATTTACTCTTTTACATTGTACATTATGTATTATTTGGGATTAAATTTGAAAATGCTGACCATATGTACTATATGTGTAAGGGAATTTGAAAACCAGCCACTCACCATCTAAGGATTAGAGAGAGAGAGTGCTTACAAGTTTCCCGCCCTCTATGTCTTTACACTAGAAATTTAAACTTAATTAAT